>VUQI01016156.1:2854-15399 GCA_015106735.1 Paratilapia polleni
AAATAATTTAAAAAAAAAAAAAAAAAAAAAAAAATTTAAATCTGTTTCACTGGTCACCGTGTCAGATTAGGCAATTAAGAGTCATAAAATATCACCTTTGTGACTCTGAGACATCATGTTTCTGGCCTTTAACGACATTTGTGTGTGGGGGCGCCAGCTAGCAAATTGCAGGAAAAATGTAAACCGTTATAAGCAACTTAAGTGGTATGTATGACTGGCATCTACTATGGATGTTCCTGGTGACTACACTCTTCAACTAGGCTAAAAGTAAGAAAACACTTAAACAGTACAAACTGAGCCCAATCTAATGGGTGGGGTTAAATGCTGCCTGTAGAGATATAGTGTGTTTAAGAGCCAATCCATTTCATTTACTTTCATTTTGCTGAGTGTGGCTAACATTAGCAGTGGAAGACCAACTCACTCGTACACAAGTGTCTCCAACCTGGCTGCGTGAGGCAAGTTAAATAAAATGAATAAAACTCTAAATAAAAACCAAAAGAAAAAGTAAATACGTAAAGTCCCAAAAATTCTATGTAAAGTACAATAAAATGCTAAATAAAATACACAAAACTAAATAAAATGCAAATACACAATAAAATGGTGAGGTAATTTCTCCTTACTCAAAGCTAAAAAGAGCTCCCTTCAAAGGCAGTTGAAGAGAAAAGTGCTCAGTTAAAAATGGGTAAAGGTGAAATAGAACACAATAAAAATTCTAAAAATAGTTTTAAAAAGGGTAATAAAAAGTTAAATAAAGCATTAAATAAAAACACAAAAAACTCAACAAAAAGCTAAATAAGCTGCTGAAAAATACTTTTAAAAAGCCAAAAAAAAAAAAAAAATGCTAAATAAAAAAACAACAAAAAAAAAAAACAACAACACTGTGCTAAAAATTCTCCTTCCTCAAATTTAAAAACAGCTTCCTTCTCAAGCCAAACTTAGTCTAGTAAACAGCTGCATCAGCCTCGTGATGACTAATATTTTTAAAGGAAGTTGTGAAAATACTGCTTAAGGGTACAGAAGTCGTTTATAGTCTGTTAGTCCACAGAGGAAGTAAAAAGGGAGAATTCACATCACTAAGTTCACGTTCCAGTGAACTGCCTCAGCATCTTCCTCCTCTCCCCAAAACTATCAATAGTAACCCACCACTGCAATGTGCAGCTTCACGTGCGCGTGACTGCACACTGCGGAGCTCCACGCAGCTTCCAGCCAGGCTCACATGGACCTGTGCATGAGGGCTTTCCACTGTCACAGGAGCACAATGTGACCCTGAACTCAAAGGCAGGCAAACACACACACTCACGAGTTACCTCAATACAGCAAGGCTGTGAACACGATCTATTTATAGACAGCCTCAGGAGTCTTGCAGCCAGAGCTGGAATCGTGCCTAAATTTATATCCCAGTCAGGGCAGCTTTCTCCTTCAAAGTCATGAAAACAGCCCACACAGTTTTATTGGAACAAGCAGGGGAGGACTTTGAACACATTCTCACGGGGGTACAAAATCCATCACAACACCTGTAGAGCCCACAAAGAGCAGCTGGAGCACGTTTATGACCCAGACAAAAGACAACTCACTCCTTAGCCCGAACGTGTTAACGTTAGCCCTTACTTCTCCCTTCATCCCGAGGTTCAACAGCATACATTTATATATTCTCAAAAGGGACAGTTAAGCGAGTAATATCCTTTATCCTCAACTTCTTCACGCCAAACAAACAAGGCCACACACAGACGTGTTACTTCTACAAATCCACTGAGTCATGCTAGCAAGCTAATATACATTGCTAACGTTTTTCCCTTTAAAACAAAAAATAAATTAACATTCCACACGGTTCTTTGTAGTACAGTGGGCATTTTTCTGAGTAAACCGTAGTGTAAAAGGTTAGTTAAAATAATTAAAGCAACTAAAGCCAGACTAGTTGCAAAGTAAGGCTGTGAGATTCTCGTGATCTCTCCGTTAGCATGCTAAAGGCTAGCCGCAGCTGTTAGCACGGCTTGTTTGCTTTGATTGCTCTTTTGTTTTTTTGTTTCGAAGCTCAGAAAACACTAACAAATGAATATAAAGAAGAGTCTTTATGAGTCGGGAATAAAAGGATAAAAGGATAGAAAAACAATAAATAATCGTTATAATCTCGATGCAAGTTAGACACAATAAACTATGTGAAATTCAGATGCTGTTGGAGCTGCTAGCAGATTGTCAATAGCTAAACATATATAGGTTTCAATTTTAAATAGTGGACAGGCCGGTGTTCAAATATCGATCAGGTTAAAGTTAATGCCAGGTATTATCTTAAACCTATTTAACGTGCAGTCTTACGGTTGGAAAAGTTTTCAGGGACACGTGTTAAGCAGCCAGACAGCCTTTCTTTAATCCTCACTAATTAAGTAAGCCAATTTTACACGAACTTGGCAGCTATTCGCTTTGGTAAAATGTGCTTTTTTTTAAAAAAAAAAAAAGATTTGTATTGGCATTTTACTACTAACTCGAGGCACTTCCCGAACAACCACTAACACTAGCAGACTGTGGTTTAAGAACTCAGCGTTAACTTACCTTTTGTGCCAGAGAAACTTTGTTTTTCCGGTGAGTTTGTCGGTTAACAGAATATCTGGGCTTATCTTGGGGCAAACTAAGGCCGTCTAGGTTAATCGTCGCTTGTGCCCTTTTCTTTTCGGTCCTCTCTCAGCCTGCGAGCGCAGCTAGCTGCTCCCGCTGACGTCCTCAATCTACGATTTGTAGTGGCATCTGTTCAGTTTTACGTGTTGCGCTTGCGTCCTCTCAGTTTCCGGTGTACGTCATGGAAATTGTGATCCTCTGATTGGAGGGCAGGGTTGTTGGCACAGCAGTCCTTCTCATTTTCACAAACATTCCTTTACTCCGCATAAGATACCTATGTCGAAAAAACAGATATTTGTTTATTTATTAGGATCCACATTGGCTGTAACACCAAGCACATGCTGTCTTCCAAAGGTCCCCATTAAAAGCATTTACATCAACACATTTCAAAACATTAACACAGCACTAAAAGTAATAAAAGCACACAAAAACAAAACGGTACAAAAACAGTTATGACAGTCGCATCTAAATCGAATTCCACAGGTATTGCTTTAATGATTCCTTAAACGAGCCTGTTTTGTGTGTGTATATATATATATATATATATATATATATATATGGGTATATAGGGTTCAGAAAGTATTCAGATTCCCTTCACTTTTTTCAGTTTTGTTATGTTGCCTGATGCTACAGTCATTTATATTCATTTTTTCTCATTAATTTACACAATCTACACTCAATTCCCCATAATCACAAATGACCAAGTGACCAAGAACCCGATGGTCACTCTGACTGAACTCCAGAGATCCTGAGTGGAGAAGGGACTAAGTTCCAGAAGGACAACCATCACTGCAGCATTGCTTTATGGCAGAGTGGCTAGACAGAAGCCTCTTTTAAGTGCAAAACACATGAAAGCCCACTTGGAGTTTGCAAAACAGCACCTGAAGGACTCTCAGACTGTGAGGAACAGGATTCTCTGGTCTGATGAAACCAAGATTGAACTATTTGGCCTCAATTATAAACATTATGTCTGGAGGAAACCAGGGACCCCTCATCACCTACCCAATACCACCCCAACAGTGAAGCATGGTGGTGGCAGCATCATGCTGTGGGGGTGTTTCTCAGCAGCAGGGACTGGGAGAGTGGTCAAGGTTGAGGGGAAGCTGAATAGAGCAAAGTACAGAGATATCCTCAATGAAAACCTGTTCCACAGTGCCCAGGACCTCAGACTGGGCCAAAGGTTCACCTTCCAGCATGACAATGACCCTAAGCACACAGCGAAGACAACATAAGAGTGGCTTAGGGTCAGCTCTGTGAATGTCCTACAGTGGCCCAGCCAGAGCCCTTACTTGAAATCTCTGTAGAGACCTGAAAATAAATGGCTGTCCACCAACAGTCTCCATCCAACCTGACTGAGCTTGGGAGGATTTGCAAAGAAGAATAGCATAAAATCCCCCAATCCAGGTGTGCAAAGCTTGTTCCATCATAATCAAAAAGACTCGAGGCTGTAATTGCTGCCAAAGGTACGTCAACTAAGTACTAAGTAAAGGGTCTGAATACTTATGTAAATGTGATATTTCAGTTTTTTTTCTTTTTAATACATTTACAAAAATTACTAAAATTCTGTTTTCCATTTGTCATATTGTAGAGTAATGAGGGGGAAAAAAGAATTTAAATGTTTGTAGCATTAGGCTGCAACATAACAAAACTGAAAAAAGTGAAGGGGGTCTGAATACTTTCTGAACCCACTGTATATAATCTAAGTAGTATGTATCTAAGTAAAAAGTAGATACACTCTATTTTTTTTTTTACCAAGTAGATAACTTCTGCCTACCAAATTGACACATTCTAATTTCATGTATCTAAATATAGGAGTAGAAAGTACCTACTCTTTACCAAGTAGAATGTATCTAAGTAGTATGTATATAAGTAAAAAGTAGATACATTCCACTTTTTAACAAGTAGAGGCATTCTACTTTTTGTTTAGATAAATAAAAGTAGAATGTATCTACTTATTACCAAGTAAAAAAATAGATACATTCAACTTGACTTAGACAGCTACTTTTATGTATCTAAGTAAAAAGTAGAAATGCATCTATTTTTTACCAAGTGAATACATATTACTTGGCAAAAAAAAAAAATCTGCATACAAAGATGAATGGAGATCCAAAGTGATTTGGATTGAAGCTCATTTTATGGATGACAGTTACAGCATGAGGAGTTCTGTGAGAAATTCCATCTCAAACGTACTGTTAAGAGCTATAAAAGAATATTACAAGTCATACCAGCCCCTTTGAGATCGATGGTTGAAGAAGACATTTTGTACTCTAGGATTTCTCATGGGCCGAAAGGGCTCTGATAGCAGGAACTGACTTTTGTGATAGTAAATCTAATAACAGAGCTGTAAGAAATATTCCGTTAAAGGAAATTTATCCTAGCCCAGGTAAAAGTAATTGTATCTGAAGGAATTTGAGGTTAAGGAAGTTAAGGTAATAAGGAGAAAATATATTTCACTTCTCCTCCCTCCTAAAGTAAAAGAGGTGAATCTCGACATCCTATTTATTTATTTATTCATTCATTCATGCACTTTCGGTGCACAAAGAGCAGCGCTGGACAAAAGTGTGATATAAAAACAAGCCGGACGTAACAGGAAAAGGAAGTGAGCAACAAGAAGCTAAATCATGTGACCACAGGTTGTCCGGGGAACGCATTTGAAACAGATGCGCTCGACCAATCAGACGCTCGGAGCCTTCTGGGCACAGCGAATCAGCTTGCAGCGAGCGAGGATTTAAACCAAGACGCTCATTCTTGAATCTATACCACACTACTTTTCTCCATTACCACCCTTCATCTGTTTGCTGAAGCATCGCAATTTTCGAAATGGCTCTTAGAGTAACCAGGGTAAGATTTTTTGGTAACTTATTCATTTGTTTTCAGTTTTTATACTGGGAAAGCGTTTAGAAGAAGTTTATTTGGTTTTAATTCTTATCTTATTGGAGCTCCGGTGTTAAAAGCCCTCGTGTGTCGCTGTGGGATTTCTTCTCTCGCAGCAGATCCTTTAGTAAGAATTTCTACTAAAGGTTCGTTAACCTGGTAAAAGCTAAAAGCTCGTAAAACACCCCTCCTCTTTGTATTTCTGCAGAACCGCTTGGCTTCTACGAGGGCTGACCTCGCTGGGAAGGCCTGCTCTGTGGCTGGGCCCGTACAGAAGCCCCGAGCAGCGCTGGGAGAAATCGGAAACATCGCAATTAACAAGGAAGCACAGAAGAAGGTAAAGATTTCACCCTGAATTAAAATGTTTAGTAATTAAATCTCCTGCAGAAAACTAAACTGGTTAAAATTTTGACTCTGAAGTGAAACCCTAGGGACAAAATGGCTACCAACCCTTATGAGACCTTATTGAAGGCTATCTGTTTTTTTTGGGGGGGCGATGAGACTATACCAGTTCACTTACAGTGTGTTTACATGCATGGACTTGCATTGTAAGTAGGCATGCAACTTTAAAGTCTGGTTGTACAGGCACATTTTGCTGGCTACAGCAGGTATGGCCCACACTAACTGAAAGTACACAACTGATCCACATAATGCTGAATTAAGGCAAACTCTGTGGATTTGGTAGGCAAAACAGTGCTTTACAATAGTTCTTTGTTTCAGAAATTATGACAGCTTCCTGTAAATAAATTAAAATTAATGCCATTGTGGTGCACTTGAGTGTGTATGTAAAAACTCTAGAGCAGGGCTTTTCCTTACTCTAAATGGGTCTTTTTGGGGTGACTATGCATGTGACTACTACTGTTCCACATGTAGTATGCTACCTTAATAGAAGCCTACATTTTCCTGCAGTTTTTGGGGGGCTAATTTTATTAAAATATATTTCAACTTGAATAAATTAAAGCCTACTTTTGCTTGCCAAAAATATTTTGCAGGCAAACCCCTAGAGTATGAGCCTGCATTAGTGAAGATACAGACAGTTTGAGATACAAACTATAAACAATTGCACGGTGATATGACTACAAATTGACTCAGCTGTGTGGGGTGTGTTTTTTTTATAAGTCACTGGGCAGATGTTCATCAGCCAAGCTCTGTAACTTATAATTCATTACACAGGTTTTTCCACATTAGTGTCGCCCTCTTTTGGACTAGAGTAAAATGGCAGTGTAGAGCAGTTCAAGGCATTTGCCTTGAGATTCATTAACATAATGCTGCCTACTATAGCTTTTTCATTGGGGATCATGGGGCTGGCTTTAAATGGTATGTCTTCTGGCTGTGTTTCTGCCGATGTGAGCTATAGTGTCGATAGTTAGCTGGAAGAATAAATTGCATGGTAAATGTGAGTGCTCCTTTTACACATGTAAACTGCGTAGAATGAGTTTACTTTAGAAATTGGGTAACCTCTACACTGGAGGAGGAAAAACATCATCTTAATGGATCTTACTTGGCTTAACTATGAGATTTATCTGACAGACTTGACACTGTGAAAGGATGGCATGCTGTTTGCCATCCTTTCATTTTAAAAAATAACTGGTTAAGTTGGAACTAGACCCCTCCTGGATTCTGTTTTTAGACATTCTAGAAGATGGAATGACAAGTGCAAAGTCGATGCAGAAATAAGATGAGGTGGCACAGTGGGTTAAATGGATGATTCTCCCTGCGTGACCGGGTATTATCTCCCATTTGAAAGCCAGAACGGCGTTATTGCTTGGCATGTCCATGGCTATCTGGAAGGGCTGACTATTTCTAAACAAGAGATTTCTGGCTACTGCAGTTTTAATTGCGTTTTTCTTTCCCCTTCCTAGAATGTAAAGACTGAGGCTATCAAGAAGAAAGTTCCTATTAGAGCTGAAAAAGCTGAACAGATCAAGCCAAAAGATGTTGTTCCTGTTAAACCTGAGCCAGAGGTGCAGGTGAGTTTTATACCATCAGATGCTGGGTCTTTGAGTCTCCTGATTGCTAACTGTGGTGGATCTAACATGTCTGCACTGTTCCAGGTCCCACCTGAACCAGCATCTCCCACTCCAATGGAGACTTCTGGCTGTGAGCCTGCTGACCTCTGCCAAGCATTTTCAGATGTGATTCTCCACACTGCTATCAGGGATGTCGACGCAGATGACCATGACAACCCCATGCTCTGCAGTGAATACGTGAAGGACATCTACAAGTATCTCCGTCAGCTTGAGGCAAGCAAACCTGAAGGCCTAAAAGTGCTTATCTCTGGCTACATTTGCCCACTTAGTTTTAACAAGTTTCTTGTCTGCTCAGGTTGAGCAGAACGTCAGACCAAACTATCTGCAGGGTCAGGAGGTGACGGGCAACATGCGAGCCATTCTCGTTGACTGGCTTGTGCAAGTGAACCTCAAGTTTCGTCTGCTGCAGGAGACGATGTACATGACTGTGGGCATCATTGACCGCTTTCTTCAGGTGAGAGCATTTTGGGTTTTGTTACTTTGAAATGCAGCTTATCCTGCACTAACAGTATTTGTGGCCTTCTGCCTAAAACTTGAATGTGACTGCACCTCCAACAGGACCACCCAGTCCCCAAGAAGCAGCTGCAGCTTGTTGGAGTGACTGCCATGTTCCTTGCTTCCAAATATGAGGAAATGTATCCCCCAGAGATCTCCGACTTTGCCTACGTCACTGACCGGGCCTACACCACAGCCCAAATCAGAGACATGGAAATGACCATTCTGCGGGTGCTGAAGTTCAAACTGGGTCGCCCTCTCCCTCTGCAGTTCCTCAGAAGGGCTTCAAAGATTTATGAGGTCTGCAGCAGCATCTTTAGTCCAGCAGGAAGTGCACCTCGGTGATGGCCTTGCAAGTTTGTGTGATAACTTGTGTATCTCTCTTCCAGGTAACTGCTGAGCAGCACACACTGGCCAAATATCTCCTGGAGCTCACCATGGTTGATTATGAGATGGTCCACTTCCCACCTTCAATGGTGGCAAGTGCTGCTTTGGCACTTACCCTCAAGATACTGGATGCTGGAGACTGGGTGAGTGAATCTGAAATCTCAGTCTCTTTGAAACCATTATGGTGTTTTCACACCAAATGCAAAGCCAGGTTTTACTTTACTTCACTTTACTCATGCATACTTCTATAATGTCCCTGCTTCTCTTTAATATGGCAGTTACTGCTGCTATACCAATTGACCCATGCCACTATAGGTTTCTGCTGTGGAAGCTAAAATGGACCCACAATGTATAATTAATTTCTGCAGTATTGACACAATTCAAGGGACTTCAAAGAATTATAAACTAAAGGTTCCTCCTGTCCAGAAGCACTGATAGTTCTTAGAACATTCTTGGCTCCTATGAAGTGGGTACTGTCAAAATAAGCTGTTCAAACAAAATGTAAGGCAAAGTTTGCTGAGTGTTCTTGGAATTACACTTATTCATTGCAACCAACAGGTGGTATGTTACAGTAACACTTTTAGAACTTGTCAGTAAGTTTTATTTTTATTTTTTTCTCTCCTCTAAAAATTGAATCTTACAGCTCCAGTTGCCCAAAGGGAACTGATAAGCTTGCCTGCAATTTCTGCTTGTCACTAGAGTCAAGCTTACTTGATACTTGTCAATGCAGAACCTACAAAAGTGGCCAACACTAGCCGGCATTTATACTTGCTTTGCAAAACACTTCTTGGCAGTGGGATTTCTCAGTTGATCATTCTCCTCCAGTTGACTTGGAAAATGGTGGCACTAGGAGGAAGCGGTACAGCATTTAACACAGAAGAAATCCCACTTCAGAATCTAGTCTCTGGGAGAAACCCAGGTGAAATATTCAAATTTGCATGGGCATCACACCAAAGCTTTGCATTTGGTGTGAACACTTTTGTTCTGGATTTGAAGCCTTGGATAAGCTTAAATCTCCAGCTGTCAAGTGGGCTCACCTTTTGGAAAAGAGCCTACAAAGCTGTACTAAATAGACATGTTAAAAATGGATGTTTTAGATGCAAACGGTAGTGTTTTTGAATCTTAAGAGCTTTTTAATTACTGCAACTTAAGGCATGAAATGTGTGCAGTAATCTGTTGCTCAAATGGCTTGGCTGTAACTCATGGCATAGCCTCCATCAGGGCAACAGAAGACATTTCTCAAGTTCTGATGTCCTGAATGTTTCCAGGATACAACGCTGCAGCATTACATGAACTACACAGCAGAGAGTTTGATTCCTGTTATGGCGCACATTGCCAAGAATGTCGTCAAAGTGAATGACGGGCTGACCAAGCACATGGTAAGTTGACGTGACCATTCTGTCACTTCAGTCAGTTGGCTCTTAAGCTTGACAGACTTCTAACCTCACTGTTCTTCTTGCAGGCCATCAAAGGCAAATACTCTACCTCTAAGCAGATGAGGATTGCCACCATCTCACAGCTCAAATCATCAGTGGTTAAAGAACTCGCGAAGCCGGTCACACAGTGAGGTGACCAACATCTTTGGCACCATGTGCTGATTTGTACAGATGTAACTTAAAATGTTTTAACGTGACTGGGGGATCCATGGGCCAAGGATCATGTCACTGGTTTGCATGTTTTAACTGAGGATGTGTATTTTACTGACTGCTCAACACATGCCACGAGTTTTAAGCTTGACCTAAGCAACAAAATGGCGGTTCAGTCTTATCAGATTGACCTCAAGGCTATATTTTCAGTTCACTGACTAATGCAAGGCAACCCTCTTTTTTTTTTTTTTCCCCACTTGTTCAAGTATCGAAGCACTAATTTTACCCAGCCTGAAAAGCTCCAAAGGAGTTGATGTCCCTTACACAACTTGACAATTCTGCACAGTTTATTGGTTTTTATTTAAAAACTGCTGCTGAGGTGTTGAATCTAAAACTTGTGGTATGACTTCAAAACAGTAAGGAAAGTGAAAAGGTCCAGTGGATGAGTGACTTTTTTTATTTTATTTTTTTTTTTTATTTTAGCTTTTTATTTCTTTTAAATGGATGTGTGTAAAATGTACAGCAATACTTTTTAAATGATCTTTTTTGCATTCTTGTCTCGTTCTTAAAGCATCTATTAAATGGCTTTGACCAGTCTCTTCCCTTGTCATTCCTTTTCCTAACCACTAGAGGTTGCTGTGAGACTGTCATGTGGGAAGCTTAACTCCAAAGGTGCTGATATTATGGGTTGGTGGGGAAATGTTGACTTTGCCCTGCCATGCTCCAATTTGCAGTAAGGTTAATATTTACTGAATGACCTGTTTTACAGTAAGCAAAGTCAGAGCTCTTTGGATGTCAAATTTATCTTTAACTGGAAAAACTGGCAAAAAGATTTTATTTATGCTGACTTGGCAAAAACTAACTGCCCCCTGTTACCTTGCCTGGTGCATTTATTACATTTAAGTATAATGGTCCTGTGCTTTCAGTCAAAACTGATCTTATGACTAATTTAGAGTGGGGCTTGAGGATGTCAAAGTCCTACTCTGTACATACCAGGCAAATGTAAGTCAATGCATAAAACTTATCAAAGATGTCAGTATTGGGCTACCTTGTACTAAAGGACTGGGGAATCTATTGTGTGTTTTGGTTTGGGGACAAGGGAAAAAGTTTCAGGGCTGCTATTAGATACAAGTCAATGCTGATAACATTACAAAAAAAAAATCTGGATTACTGATAACTAGAAAGCTTTAATTACCCCAAAAAAATCTATTCTCATCACAGATCCTGCATATTTATATGTAGGTGTTTGGAGATGTAATGGAGCATGAGCAATAGTCCTTTAAAGTGGATCTATCCTTGACTTTTCTTAAATAGGAGTCACCTGATGTGCTCTCCAGTTGAGGCAATGTATTCCAAGTCTATAAAAGAGAAGCCCTGGGGTAAAATATAAAGGAAAGAATTTTAAAAAGCCTACACAAAAAAGAACAGACTAAAACAGCAAAATGTGCAGTGGACTGGACAAAAACCCCAAGGCCCTTTAGACTTCACTAAATGCAAACAAGTGAATCTTTAGAACTGACTTAAATTTGTTTATATAGGATGCTAGACTGGTCCACAGCCTGGCAACAATGAGAAAGTTGGGGAGACGTGGAGGAAAAATATGGAGCTGATAAATCTAACATAATGTGGAGCTAAAATCCTAGGGTTCACTGTTAGCAACTCAGCCAAAACAGGACTGATGTTTTCTTTGTACCAGTTATGTTTTGAACCATTTGAAATTGAGTGGAACTGGACAAAGCCATATACAGGGAGTTAAAGTAGTCCAACTGAGAGGTGATACCTGTTCATTAGTCCTCAAGAGATAAAAGGAGCTTTAATTTAGCAATAGTTCTCCATTGGTAGAGGCTGCCCTTCACATTACTGAATTAGTGGTTAAAGTCAAGGAAAAATCCATAAAAATAAAATATAGCTTGAACATATGTGGACAAAGAACCAAGTGCCATTGTTAGGATATTAGCAGAGCTCGTGAGGGAAATAAAGTAACACGTACAAGGTTATCCTGGAAGAAAACTTGCTGCCTTCTGCTCTGACAATGTTCCCCAACTCTGAGGATTGGTTCTTCCAGCAGGACAATGCTCCATGCCACGCAGCTAGGTCGATCAAGGTGTGGATGAAGGACTACCAGATCAAGACCTCGTCATGGCCAGCCCAATCTCCAGACCTGAATCCCATTGAAAACCTCTGGAATGTGATCAAGAGGAAGATGGATGGTCGCAAGCCATCAAACAAAGCTGAGCTGCTTGAATTCTTGCACCAGGAATGGCATAAAGTCACCCAACAGCAATGTGAAAGACTGGTGGAGAGCATGCCGAGACGCATGAAAGCTGTGATTGCAAATCAGGGTTATTCCACCAAATATTGATTTCTGAACACTTCCTAAATTAAAACATTAGTAATGTGCTGTTTAAAAATGAATATGAACTTGTTTTTTTGCATTATTTGAGGTCTGAAAACACTGGACCTTTTTTGGTATTTTGACCATTTTTCATTTTCTGCAAATAAATGCTCTAAATGAAAATATTTGTATTTGGAATTTGGGAGTTATGTTGTCAGTAGTTTATAG
>VUQI01016157.1:1156-11614 GCA_015106735.1 Paratilapia polleni
TTTTTAATTTTTTTTTTTTTTTTTTTTTTTTTTTACTGATGATGTTAGAAAATGCTGATAGTTTTTCTACCATCTCTCCCAGGTCTTTGAGTTTCTGTTTGAGGCTGTGGATCTTCTGGTCCTGGTCTGCCAACAGCATCAGCAGGTCATCCTGCTCCTTCTTGGACTCCTGGACGTCCATTTGCAGCTTTGCCTTCTCCGCCTGCAGGATGGCCACCGTGCTCGTGGCTGAGGCCAGCTGCTGCTCCAGCTCCGCCCGGCTCTCCGACAGGGTCTTTGCCTCTGCCTAAGCCAAATGCAGCATAAAGACATGGAGGTAAATGAGGGTGAAGTGATTTAGAGGTTCACAGAGCACAGTCACATATTTTCACACACCTTTAGTCTCTCCGTCTCAGACGTCTGCGCTGCGAGTCTGCTCTCCAGTTCAGCCATCTTTGCAGCATCTAATGAGCTGTCACTAGCGGGGTGCGTGTCAGAGGACTGAGAGAAGCCAGGGAAAGGTTCATTAGTTTAAGCAGCAATTTCAGGAAATTTATGCCAAACTGATTCCATCTTTTCAGGATTTTTACCCCGGCTTCAGCTCTTCTGAGCAGTTCTTGTCTCTCCATCTTCAGCTGGCTGATTTCTGACGACTGGGACTGAACTTGACTTCTTAAAGCCACCAACTCCTGCAACACAGTACATATTCAGCACAAAAATACACATAATAATCATTATCTGATTAAAGTCTTCAGGTTATATGTGGTGATATAGTATTCTTATTGTGAGAGACTTGAAAATAATTAGGTGATCCTACTAAAAAGTCTGTGCCACAGAGCTCCATTACTATCCAAAAATAAAAACACACTAAAACTCTTCATTAAGACTTCATACACTTCCTGACATGTTCTTTAAGTTTATTTAAGTCAAACCCTCTTACATACATACATCCCATTGCCATAAATCCTCTAATTTTAAGAGTATTTATGGCAACAGAAAATCTTTTTTTCCCCACTCAAGATGAAAATAAAAAGGCATATCTTTGTAACCCACATTTAAAGATTTACCTCTTCACTAAGTACAAGAGAAAACAGATTTATTTCATGCACTTAAGGTTTTTAAGCATTTTGATCAAACAGGGTAAAAGGGGAAAATAGGGACACGTGTACAATAAATAATGAATCCCACCTGGAGCAGTTCTGTGTTGTCTGACCCTCCTGCTGGACCCTCTGCTGTCTGTGCAGCTCCTGACTTCTACAGTCAGACATAGTTAAAACATAATACAGTCATTTTCATTCTAGATACAGTGTGTAATTGTAAGATTAACTTAAACACAAACAGCTAGCGGTCTTCAAACAAGGTGGAAGATTTAAATGTAAAGACCCGTTTGGGTCTTTACAATTGGTTTGCCTGTTTGTAGTTGCTGTAATGTTCTCTGGCTGCTACCCAACTTCTAACTTACTCTAAAGGTGTGGTCTACACCACTGTAAATGTAATTTATTATTCAAAGTCTGACCAACCAAAACTAAATACAATTTCTGTAATAACTGTTTATCGTAAAGGAAGACTCAGAAAGCTGTTTGTCAACTAATCAATCAGTTGCTGTTTAGGAAAAAAAATGCTCCCCTGGGTGTCACTGAGCTGTCCGGAGGACTCTTTTGCCTGCACAGCTCGTCTGCCTCAACTTGAAGCTTACGCAAACACACAGACGTGGTAAGAAATTTATGTACCACCAAAACAAATTAACAACTTTGAGACATATCTTTGAAATTAGCCCCCACCAATACACACACACACTTCAAAAAACAAATACTAACCAGGCTGCTGATAAGGGCATCTTTGTCACTAAGTTGTGCCTGAAGTAGTGTGTGTTGCTTGCGGAGCTCCTCCACCTCCTCTCTGAGCTGGGTTAGCTCTTCTGTCTGCAGCCCGTTCACCTGAGAGCCATCTCCCTGGCTGTTAGACTGACCCTGGTTCTCCTTACCTGAAGTCAGAAGCACAAACACTCAGTTAAAGTGTTACATTTACACTAACACCAGTGATATTCATGTTGACATCGCCTCCAACTCTACAAAGTACAAATCATTTAAAGGCTGTGTTGCAATGTGAGCTCCTTTATACAGAGAAATGAGCTGAACGAATGTAATCTAATGCAGCGTGCTCTAAGTAATCATATCAAGGCAAGAATTTAGACAGATTCTTTTGGTTTGTGTATTTACAGTTTAGTTTCTGTCATTTTGGTCATCCACATTATTACGATAATATTTTACTCACAATGTGTAGACTGCTACACACAGCAACACAACAGAGAAACGAGCTGTCACACAGGCTGAACCCTCGTTTATTAAACTCCTATTTAGAGTAAAAAGACTTGTTTTAAGTCTATGTTACTGGACGGAATAAGGACGGACAATTTTGGTGCACCCAATTTCATTTTTTCTTCTAAAAAAGTAATTTGAGAGAATGTTGAAACAGCGGGCTTGTCTAAGAAAATTACATTAGCTTCCTTTACAAAAAGGGATGAAATTAATAGCCCTCATATCTACACAAACAGAGTAAAGTGTCAGAGTTTGAATGTTGTTACTTTAGCGTAGACTGGAAACAGGAAAAATTGGCTACTATAAAATCTAAGAAAATACAACTACCAGTATCTCTTAAGGTGACAAATTAACAAATTACCTTTGCATCGCCTTTGTTTAATGCAATGCACTTAAGCACAAACAGACATGTAAAAACCTTGTTTTTTTTCTGTAACTATTTTTTGTTTCTAAAAACATTTTCTTCTTGAGTACTTCTGTACAGTGTTGCAAGCAATAAAGAGGACTGCAATACACTATCACATTCTAGTACAGACTTCGTCACAGGTATGATGGTAGCACACTTGGTTTGTGATGACAAACTCCATTCAAACATTATACACTCCTGTTGTGTGTCAACAAATTGCTACACAGTTCCCCTAAAAACACAAAATATCACTTTCACATTTTGCTTGCAAAATAAATTGAATTACTCCTTTGAAACCTGGCTGTGTGCATGATGATGTAAAACACTATATGGGGATGTTGCTGCACATCCCTGTTCTATTATCTCAGCAAGAAAGCAGTAAAACCTTAATGCGCCAGCTGGAATGAAGTTAATAGAATTAAAACCATGCATGTCGATCTCTCATTTCTCTTTGAAAATTATTTTAAATTAGCTAAAATCTCCCTATTTTATCTATCTAAAATATACACATTTGCAGCAGGTGAGGTGAACCCACCTAATTTCAGCTTGAGGATGTTGTACTGGTCTTTGTGCTGCTGGATCTGCGACAGCTGCTGGGTGACTGTAGCCTGCAGCTGTTCGTTCTGAGAGGTCATGGATGCCACCTGCTCCTTTAGCTGCTGAATCTGAGCATCCTGAGGATCACATGGTCAAAATCAAACTGTCAACAGGAGAGTACATCAAACTGAATCAGTACAATTTTTAACAAAATGAAAATGGCATTATTTACCTGTTCTCTGATCAGCTCTTTGTACTGAGTTACAATGTTGTCATGTTGCTCTAGTGTCTTCTTCACCTCCTCTTCTTTCTTCTCCTCCTCACTGGACTTGTGAACAGCTTTGGTTATCACACCTGTGTAAAGCAGGGAGAGTAAGATCACTCCTAAAGTCCAGTGAAAGTCTGTAGTAGTTCTGATAAATTGTTCCTGTTAGGATGAATATCACGGGAAGTCCCTTATTTACCTTCCAGTTCTTTGACCAGCTTAGTAAACTCATGATCGAACAACATCTGCTCTGGAGATGGGAAGACCGGCTGGGGCTTCTGGGCCGCCCGCGAATACAGTTCATGTTTGGTGATGAAGCCGAGCTTCTCTACAAAGTTTTCCTTTCCAATGCGCTTCTCGATGAGCTGCTTTAGCTTCTCTCTAAAGCAGCCAAACACAAACACAGCAGCTGTGTCACCACATTGAATAGATTTTATAGGAGCAGGATTTATATAGAAGAGAGAGTTTGTAATATGTTAAATCAGTGGATAAAGACGGACTGCATTTATACAATGTGCCTCTTATCTGAATGTAACGGATGACTCGCCTTACAGTCTGACCACAAACTGAAAGAGCTACACAAATACACTTAAAATACACAAATAATGGATATGTAGTAGGAAAATCTGATTAGTTAAATGCATATAAACTGCATTTTTAAACTACTAATATAATCATCTGGTTTCTTGTGTGCATACCAAATGTTATTTAACTTCTCTGCCGCCAAACATTTTAAGCAAACCTAGTTAGAGCGTCCATGTGTTTAAGTGAGTGAAAGATATTTACTTGGTATAGTTTTCCAGTGAGTTGTCATTATAATAGATGCAGATGCCGAGAAGCAACGCGCACAGGCCCTGCACCAGCCTCTCATCCTCCCCCAGGTTCTCTGAGATCTGACCGGTCAGCTACAAGCGTCACAGAGTCAAGGATTCATCCGACACCAGTCAGTTAAAGACTCTCAGACTCCCCTTTTAACCTCAGAGAAGAGAATATGATCCCACTGTCACTGAGAATCTGTTTGGTTTGTCTATTCTAAGTTGAGTGGATGACTTTAAAGGACACAAAAGTAAGGAAGCAAAATGTGTAATGAATAACAATTTATGAAGCATTAAGAAAACCGTGTGTGTAGTAAAACAGACAGATGGCTTGGAAGCTGCTTTAAGGATACAAAAGGAACATTTTCCTGATTGTGCAGAAAGTGCGTAACAGCAATCGGACAGTTGCTGATCCATGTACACAGCAGCATGAGGAGGCCTACCCTGGTCTGCACTTTACTGCCCTGCAGAGCACGACAAGACAAAAGAAGAGTCAACATGTGCTTTTGAAGAGTTTCAGTGACACTTAAAAAATACAAGGACATGATGCTACATAACATACAGAAAACAGAGTGTGACTGAATCCTCGTCACATTTAAATCAAGTCCAGATTTGAACTAGATTACTGGTTGGGTCCGGATTACATAACCAATAATTGTGTCTAGTAAGCAGCCATTTTGTCAGACCATGAGCCAAGTATGAAAATTAGCTCTTAAATGGGAAAGTGCATAAAAAAAAAAAAGAAGCATCAGATTTGCTGGTGCATAGCAACAATTAAGCTAATGTATCCCTATCAGGAAAAATGAGGGGTTAAAACAATGCATTTCCTTTTCTAGTGAACAAAAATATGGAAACAGCTAAAGTAATCCATCAATGCTTCAACGTACATCATACATTAGTAGTTAATGAGGTTACCATAAGTTAATAAGGACACAGTGAAAACAAAAACATTCAGATTTTTAGACTGAGGTTAGATTGAAGCAATCATGTGATATAAATATTACAAAAAACACAAAACAAAACAAAAAATAAACAAAAAAAAAACCTCCATGTGACTTCAACATTCAGGTATCAGTTTACAATCGATTACTTTCAAAGAAAAGTATTATGAAACTGCAACAAAAACTTCATCCTATTTCCAGCTGTCTGCACATGCAAAGCAAACCCCACTAAATGTGCTTTGTAGGAAATTTTTTGATGACAAAAATTATTTCCATGAAAACAGCTTAAAGATGTTCAAAAGAGCTTAATGTGGATTTTTTTTTTCTTCATTATAAAAGTGTCCTTCAAATGTGCACATTTATGGGAAACGTATGCCAATGAGTGGTTAACTTCTCTCACTCAGCTGCAGGAAAACAAAAAGATGATTTTCATGGAGTTGGAAAGTGAAATGATGAAAAACAACAGATTAAGATGTGGTGCAGAGATGAGCAAAATCTGTAAAAATTTCAACTGTGGCTTAAGACTGCTAATCAGCTGGTGCATTAGCACCTAATGCACCACATGCTTTAAGAAGAGGAGACCTCTTTCTGAGGAAGCAGTGAAGGTGTGGATAAAAACTTGTCAGCATTCCAAACTACAAAAACGTACAAAAATCACCTTTTCAGCTTTTGTCTCCAAATGTGACGTAATGCAAAAGAATGAAGAGGAAAACAAAAGAAAAGACAATGACCACAGGCATCAACCTAGCACATATTGGACTGGTTTCTACAAAGAAGTGATGTATGTGTACTTCTGTGTGTGTCTGTGTGGGGGAAAGCATTGTTGACCAATAACACTTAATGGACTTATGTAAAGGAAATACTATAAGATCCATCCCCATCTTAAAAAAAATTATCATCTTAAAGGAATTAATTCCAGTTCTGCGTTTTATAGGAACCCACTAATACAACACATTACATCAAAACACAGCCACCTAGTTACAACAGCCTAATGGGTTGAACTCTTGCCAGCCTGAGACTGTAAGTCAGTAGAGGTGTGGCTGATATGAATGTGTGTTTTTGGTCCAAAGATCTCCTCATTACATATGCCTGACATATCTCAGGGGACCAAAAGACAACCTATTCAGAAGGATGAACCACTTTCAGACAGCTTCTAGGTGCTTGAGCTCCTCACCCTGTTCCAGACACCCAGTGACAGAAACCAGTCCCATCACTTGCATCTGCAGTCTCTTATTTCCATTCATTACCTAGAATCCATATAGCCATGGGTGATGGGTGGATTGTAGATTTGTCTGAAGGCTAAAGCCCCAGTCACACAGACCTACAGACTGGTTGCTGATCCCCTGGCAACCACCAGTCGCAAGGGAAAGTGTGTATTCCGCGATCAACTGGTGGGTGGTTGCTGGCAGTTGCCGTGAAACTGATTGCAAAGAGGTATACAGTGCTGCATGGAAACCCTCCTTGTGATTGCTTTGGTCACTAGCAGGTTGCCGCGGTTGCCAGTAGTTTATAAGGGAGGGGGTGTCGCTGACTAGTCTCTTGGCCTGTGTGATGGAGGCCTTAGCTACTTTCATATTAAACAGTCCTGGATCTGTAGCTCCATCTTAACCACTTATGAATAAGGTCCTGAGAGACTTGAATAACCCAAAAATGGGAAAGCAACTTGCATCCAATGTGTGTGTGTGTGTGTGTGTGTGTGTGTGTGTGTGTGGTGTGGGGGGCTCTAAAGTTTTTAAGCAGAGCACCACAGCCCCAGACAGCAGGTACTAAGGCTTATCCCAGCTGCTTCAGTTGAGCAGCTTTCACACATGTTCTTCATCCCTGATATCATGCAATGGGACTTTAAGAGAAAACGCAAACGTTAAACATTGTGCCTCTTGCACACACACTAGCCAGGAAGCACCCTTATCCAACCACTGTGAGGATTTCCACTAATGATAATGCATCTGAAGCAGAGCATCTCCTGTAGTGTACTACATGTAAGAAAGGACAAATCTCCTGACTTGATTCCCCCAAAATAGTTTCACACCCTGTTTCACAGGGGGCGACCCTCTTGCTCTCCGATGGGAACTTCAGCACAATAGCTAGGATTGGACCTTGTGAGTATCCAAAGACCCACCTTGGGTCTCAAAATAAGTGAAGCCTTTATCAAGTTTTGCATGATAGAAAAGTACCAGCAGTAACTAAAGAGTCTTTCAGCACCAGAAAGTTACATTTTAATGTCTGTTTTGGTAGCAAGGGTAACTTTTACAAGGCCTCTTCACTGCTTCCACTGTTTGGGTTTCAAAATGATTTCCAGTTCAGAAAAATCTGAACTCAAAGGAAACATGAAATCATCCATATAATACTGTTAAGTACACCTTTGCTGTGCATCAGATGAAAATACATGTAAATAACTCCACAGGACAAACAACAGTGAAGGTCACTCACTTGGACAGGAGAAGGCCCAAAAGTTGCTGCAGCACTCACTTCCTGAACAAACAGATAAGGGCTTGCAGCACAGCAAGCATCAAAGTTCAAAGCTCAAAGTAGGTGTCAGGATGATAGCACCAGAGATAAACAATTAAAAACAGCTGCTGTGCGTCCCTTTTCTCTGAACCTCTCTCGGGTGTCCACTTCCCCACAATCCCCTGGTGAAAACACTGAGAGCAACGAGAGTTTACAGGTGTGTGAGGAGGAGTTCACATGTGTGTGTCACCCTAATGAGGAAGCACTGGGTCAAAGCCTTCAGTTAGGGACAAGGACGGGGTAGTAAAGAGTTATAAGGAAGCAAGATCCCCCAACAAGTGGGCCAATAAGACCCCTACTACAGCGGCCAAGCCAAAATAACACAGACAGGTGCCACCCAAACACTCACACACAGATACGCTTTACTCACCCGCCGGACGATCTTATCACCCTGCAAAACCACAATAATGTGACACTGATCTCTTCACTGTGATCGACAATAGTGCTGCTTTAAGAAGCCTACGCTAACCAGAGACACACAGCCTATTTAGCATACTCCTCCGTATCATTATTGCCCTACCTGGGACAGGATGTTGGTGCACTGCTGCAGCAGAGAGACAGGGGGCTTGCCCAGGCTGGTGGCGAGCTGAACCCTCAGCAGCTGCTCCTTCTGAGTGAGGTTGTCCTGCAGGGCATGAGCCAAGGCCACAGCAGCACACCAGTTGGAAAGAGAGTCTGCTGAGAACAGGCCTCCACACAGCAGCTGGCCTGCAGAGATGGAATTGGCTGAAGGGGAAAAAAGGTGAACTTTTAAACACTCAAATCGTCTGGAACCATCTATAAAACACAGATGAACTGTAATTTATTTATATAACCTGAAACTGTAACTGACCATCAATTGTGGAGGGCAGCAGCGTAGCCACTATCTCCCCCTGGCCTTTCTGGTTTTTGTAGAGGAAACACTGGAAACAGTAAAGGACTGCACAGCGAAGCACAAATGGTTGTCTCTCGTTCACCATGGACATGAGCAGCACCACAATGGCTGGCCTGTGGGGACATGAAGAAGAGAGGTCACTACAGGACTTAGATGGATATGGGAGATTTAACACCTGGGTCCATTGGTTGTGTTCTTACCTTGGTGGATTTGATGGGGCATTTACAGAAGCAAAGTAGTCCTGGTTGACCTGAGAGCCTCTGATAACCTCTGAAACAGTGTTAATGGTCTGAAAGAAAGCACCCAAATCCCAAGGCATAAGCCCACTTTTGAGTAACAAACAATTCCCTGTTTTCAGCTTTATTATTGTAAGCACCCCCTATGTTAAGTGATGATGTATCACCCCCCGTTTCTGGGTCCAATCATCTCCTATGATCCACAAAGCTCCCATCTTTTTAACGTGCTGCAGTTCTTCCTTAGACACAAGGCCCCCAAAACTATTCAGCTGTCAATCTGGACCTCTCTAGCTTTTTATTAGCACTATTCATGTGTAGCATGTCTTTAAGCTTTAATTTCTTAAAAACCTCACATGTACCCTAGAGCCTCTAGGCTCACAGTATCCCAGAAAGCAGATATTTTAGCACTTCAGAAATAAATCACTGTCTGGTCAACCAAGATTTCAGTGTGGAGACTGAGCTTAGGATAATAGCTATTTGGTAGCAAATAATTCAAGCCAAGTAGCAACATATTCATTACTATCCTTGTTGTGGATGGGATCTCTGATGTTCTCTTGGCTGAAGATTTGTCCATTTTTGGTTTTCTTCCTGCCATATGTTGGCATTTGTCTCTATCCAAGAGGCACCAACATCCCTCATCCTAAATCTTTCCTATGCTGTTGTGCTTATTTATGGACTATATGAACAAAGGTACTGGGCCACACCTCTTAATCTTTTAATTCAAGTGTTTTCAGTCCCATTGCCACAGGTGTACAAAAAACAAACAAACAAGCACCTAGCCATGCAGTCTACCTTTACAAACATTTATGAAAGAATGGGTTGTTTAAAGAGCTCACTGAATTCCAGCGTGGTACTGTAATAGGATGCAAGTAAACACTGTAAATCCTTTTTAACACCTGAAAGAACAGCCACACTGATCAGTTTAGTGGAACTTAAAGAATTTGAACCATTTAATACTCAGTGGTGCCTCAGTGCTTGTTTGCTTTTGGGAACTGAAGGAGCATTTGGACCCAGAAATGGCTAATGTTATCAGCCTTAACAAATGGGTTATTGTGATTACCTCAGTGAGGATGTCCGCAGGGACACCAGTAGCCATGAGGATAGTGCAGAGCTGCTGCAATAGGCCACACTGGTACATGGACTTCTGACAGCTGGCTGTAGCTCCAGGAGAGTTCACTGGAGACACCATGACTCGCACCAGCTGGAATTACGTTGTTTAAGTTAAAAAAAACAACAAAAAAAAAAAACAATATCCTACTGTTCTGGTTTTTAATTAGTAATTAGATCAAGACAACAATTAGACATGCCTGATATACGTTACCTGCAGCATGAGGTGGAGGTTTGTGACCTTCTGTGCGGACCAACCAGAGTTGTCGTCACCAACCTCGAACCAGGGCTTCATTCTCTGGATGTAGGAGCCTTCTTTAAAGAAGTTCTGGTTGGAGCTGTTGTTCTTTAGCAGGTTGAGCAGCAGCAACAAACAGTCCTCCACCACAATACCTGCACACAGGAAAGAGGATGGATGTCAGGACATATCACAAGACAAAAAAAAAAAAAAAAAAAAAAAAACTTTTAATAT
>VUQI01016157.1:11634-24920 GCA_015106735.1 Paratilapia polleni
CTCCACAAAAAAAACAAAAAAAAAAAAAAAAAAAAAAAGTCAGGAAAAAAAAAAAAAAAAAAAAAAAAAAAAAAAAAAATCACCTTCTCAATATTATGTTTACAGAAAAATACAAAAGGTGGGATTGTATTGTTCAGTGACATTTCTGTACTGAAAACAAGAACCCTCCACATCTACAAGTCCCTTTACCTCCATCACTGCTGCCCTCTTCTGTGATGATATCTAGGAGACGCTCAAATGCATTCTCAAATGCCACAATTTTCTGAATGGCTGCGTTGCCTTTACTCAGCTGTTGAAGTAACAGCAAGCCCTGTTGGTGGCCGAAACCAAAATGTCACACACTCATACATCCTCTCAACATTCAATTTCAAAAGCTTTCAAATATGCTTTAATATTAAATGGAAGCATATTTACATCATTGCGAATGACTTCTCTGGAGTCTGCCAGCAGGTCCATCAACCTGGAAACACCTGTGAGAGGAAACAGAAATAAAAGGTGTTCCCATTCAAACAGGTGCAAATGCTGACAGAATACTAAGCAAACGGGCCCTGAGCAAATTCCTGACATGACAAAAAACATGTTTGATATGATGTAGAGAGAGAGGAAACTCACCCATAGGGCTGACCAGAATGATACCCTGGACCTGTGCGCCCTGGTTCTTCAGGAGAGCAGTCAACAGCTTCACTCCGGGCCACCGTACGTGGAAATCAAACTCCTAAATGCAGAAAAGCATCAGACAGGTGTCGGGACAAAAGTAACAATACACAGCTTCTGCTGCCAAGCCACAAACTGCTCAGTACCTCCAGCAGAGTGAGGAGCAGGGTTATGTGCTCAGGGTCCTGGATGAACTTGTCTGTAAACTGGGCACCCAGGTCGTCTACCTGCTTCTGCGCGCTCTCATCTGTGAAAGGAGATTGAAGGCTAAAATAAGTCACTTTTTCGGGAGACGTCATCTAAGTGAGTGGACCAGCTGTTTTGTTCATAGAAATCACCCTGAGCAACACAGCAGTGATGATCAGATCTGCAACTTAAATCACAAATAAAGAGTGACTTTAAAATTACTATGAATGAGAGACATGCTCAGGGTGACAAATGTGAACAAACCAGGAAAACAAAAGAGGCTACACACAGGTGAGGGGACAGTAGAGTTACTCCCAAAGGAAATCTACTCTATGTTCACAGTGTTAAACATTTAATCCAGGATGAGTGAGTGGGAAAGAATTGAAAATAAATGGCTGCATTTTCTCCCTAAGGATCCATTACTCTAGATGTATTCTCACCTACTTTCAGTGTTATAACTTCAAGCAAATAATGCTATTATTTATTCTTACAACCCCCAATAAATACAGTATTTACAATTAAAGGTTTAATATGCATATAATTCCTTGGTGGTGGACCTGCAGATAATTTCCCTACTAGCACTTTTCCTCTGCTCTACTTATCCTTTAGCTTCTTTCAGCTCATTGCTTTGGTTTTCCTGGGCCCCGTGTTTACTGTTTTTACTTTCACTGCTCTAAACACAGTTTCCAGCAGCAGTAGGATGTTGTGTTCAGTGAAAATGCTCTGAAAAAACCCCAATGCACACTACCAAATAGCAAAAAGACACAGAGACTGACACATTATACATTAACAGACAGAAGTTGGGGCATGATGCAGAATTAGTGAAGCATTTTTGCCACCACCGAAGCGTCTTCCTGTTGCTTTTCTGGTGCCCACTAATTTTAGTGAAGTTAGTTTTCTAGTAGTACTATAGCTACTGCACAAATGGCTTGCTTTCAGTACTGACCAGGCATGGACCCAGTCTTATGCTTCCCTGAGACAGGGAGATGGGTTACTGCGTCTGCGAGGGCAGGGAGGAAGAGGAAATTTAAAGCCTCACCCAAGAGCTAGCATTCACTCAGAGTCCAGCATCAGCTGACGGAGACTTGTTAACACATGCCATGACAACAGCCTTGTCACTCATCAGCTTATTATAATCTGAGGACTGTGGAAGGGGTAAAAATAATATTAATGTGCTCTTTTTCCACAACCAAACAAAGGAGACTGTGTGATTCGTAAGTGCTGTTGGTGTTAGAGGGGTTGGCATCATGCACAGTCAAAGAGTTTTACCTTCTGATTCATCTGTAGGGTTAAAACATGGAAGAGAAGAGAGAGACGAGAGTCTTTATATAAAGCAGTCATTATCAGTGTACAGAAGAAGGGAATGCAAACTCACAGCTGTCCATGTTTAACATGAACTGAACTCATTTACACATGCAAACCAAACATGGGTTTATAGTCGGTTCAAACTGTTTAGAGCAACCTCACAATAAGGAGGAATTATTTTCAAAATAGTTAAAAATGTCTTTAGATCTAATTAGGAATTATGTCAAGTTAAATTGCACAGTTACTAAT
The DNA here is from genome assembly GCA_015106735.1 of Paratilapia polleni. Classification (NCBI taxonomy): domain Eukaryota; kingdom Metazoa; phylum Chordata; class Actinopteri; order Cichliformes; family Cichlidae; genus Paratilapia; species Paratilapia polleni. The sequence goes on from VUQI01016157.1 coordinate 14,029, forward strand.
GATGTAGGGTGTAATACCTTGTTCTTCCTCCTCATCATTGCAGATGACATTGTAGAGCGTATCCAAAGCATAGCCAAGGATTTCGGAGTCAGATCTGTTGCAGTTGGGAGAATAACAACATTAACAACATGTTCATAGATCTCTAAACCATGACTGTTACACATTACATTGTGCATGTTAGTATTTGTTAACTGGTGGTAGTTAACAAGAGTGGAGCATAGGGCTGTAGTCTCAGGGTCAAATGTTTGTCAATAGGCTCTCATCTGACCCAGTTCTCATTGGTCAGACAATTACTTAAGTGCTACATCAGCAGTTTTTCGAGATTGATTTATTATTCAAACAGACTACCAGTGAAAAACATCCCTGCAATTGAGGACTTGCCTAACGGAGACTGTTAGCTTTTTTTTGTTTGTTTTTTTACATTTACTGAATTTTCTCTCAGAGCCAACCCAAAACTAACTGACACCATCTCAAAGAAGTTAGCAGTCTCTCTGCATTTTGTTAAAGTCGACGGCCAAAAAGCCGAGTGTAAACCTTGCAGCAGTTGTCGTATCACTGTTTAACCTTGTCTGTGTTAACACTTTAGGCATTCAGTGTGAACATATTAGAACAGGTGCATTTCAATATGTTTGGTCTAACTATCGTTTTATTATGGCAAACACAGCTTCAGCAGCTCCAGTGTCTGACAGTAGAGCAGCTACACCCAGATGACTGTGGATGTGAAGCCTCCTCCCTCATTAACAGAAAAAGGCTCAGAGGCTCCTGTTATGATAATCTTTTCTTTAGTTCACTACTGGAGTGGTTGGTGGCTTGAGGGGATAAAAATAATGCTCTGACACGTGGTGCTTTCCTACAGCAGTCACTTTTTTAAAGTTTTTTTTTTTTTTTTTAGTATTTTAAGCCTTTGACAGTTATAGTAAAGAGAAACAGACAGTAGGAGAAATAAACAATGGGAATAACATGCAGCCCACAGTGCAGCCACCCGGGGACTCACTCAGCCCAATCCTACCTCTACACCCTCTCACTTTCACTCCATTTCTGCATTCACATTCACCACATTAAGTGCTGTTCCAAACCAAACAGCTCTAAGTGGAAGTGGGTTATAAGGTCCTCCAACACAGAGTGTGCACCGATGGAGCCTTACTAACCACGTTCCGCGAAGGTGTAGCAATACTAATGTCTCAATAATAGAGAAAATGAAATGGCTTATGTGGAAATTTTGTACGTCTGTATATGAACTTGCCGAGCATGTTTTTAAAAGTGCTTCATAATTTATTTATTCCTTTTATTTCTGTTATTATAAATGCCAACAAAAGAACAAGAAAGAAGAAAGAAATGAAGACAAGTGGGAGCGTGTCAGAAATTATGCTGAAAATGGATGAATGACATTATAACCAAAATAATAGATAAGATCTTAATACATTCATCTGATAGTGGTATAAACCTTGAGATGAGGGCATCCTAAATATCCGGATACTATATTTCTGCTCTTCCCCTTAATTTAGAAACCCTTCAGCAGCAGCAGCAGCAGCAGCAGCAGCAAGTGCGACTCCACACAGAGCTATCCTCGCCACACTGTGGGAGGTGTAGGATTGGAATTGGGCCTCATGTATTATAGTCCCCAGCTACTTGGATTTTGGGTCAGCACACACTTACTCACTTAAACACACTTGACTGTGTTGTAGATTTCATTATAAATTGACAAAAATGCCATTTTTTCCCTCATCAATCTACGCTTGCTAAACTATACTGACAAAAGCAAAACATGCTTTTACAAATTTCTGCAATTTATAAGTATGAGCAACAACATACCTGTCAGTCTGCAGTATGTTAATCAAGTGATCCATCGCCTGTGTTCCAACCTCCATGCGATATTTCTAGAAAACATAAAAACACTCGCAGGATTGGTGACATAATGCAGCCAGAACATAAAACACAGGAATTTCAGTCAATATTCACAAGGAAAAGCTATATTCTAGACTTTGTGTGGTATTTCTTATGAAATACAGGAAGTCTGCACATCTATCTGTGTGTGGCAGACCAGCGCTGACACGCGTGTATTAATGTGAAACCCTGTGCCTCCTGAACCCTTTACACAAGCCTGATAAACTCATTACTCATGGTTGACGGTGCAGCTAATGGCAAAACTGTCCGTGAACAGAAGTGCGAGGTGACTTGGTAGAGGTCAGTGATGAGTTCATTTTAATCAGTAGAATTTGACAAACAAGACCTTTATCCGAGGCTGTTGATGGTGTGTTTATCACAGAGAGATAAAGCAGAAAGCATGTACAGACTTCCTGGTTTATTTACATGGTGTTTGTACAGGAAAGCAGGGATTAAATTCTACTGATTCCACCTCATGAAAGCAGATTCAATATGAAAGTAAAAATTCAACACATTTCAGCAGCCTCACAAAGTTTCATAGCTCTTCTCTAAAATAGTTTCAACAAAACCTTCAAGAAATTACATTTTTACAAGGCTGCTGGTTGAGTTAGTACCTATTAAACCAGCAACTGACTGCATTGCTGCTGCACCCCTTTTCAGTAACTTTCTCCTCATACGTTACCTTAGAGAGCGACTTAAGAGCACGGACAGCATCTCTGCGATCTTCTAGGAGCGTAGAGGAGGCGACCCGATCGCACAGCTTCTGGATCTGTTAATGGACAAATCATTATTTATTATTCTTGTATTGCATGCTGATAATTTCTGTTATTTTATGTCTTTGAAAGGTGACAATTTTTGCTGTGGTTCCTAAGTGCACAAGGGTTCTCGGGTGGTGAGGAAAAGAAGCAGAGAAAACTGTACATAATTACCAGATGATTACATTTATTTAATCATTTGGTAATTATTATCATTATTATTATAAATTATCATTTTTATTTAAGAAAGAATAAACATATTCTTTGGTCATCATTATTACAATCAATGCACAGACAGCTGACAAATTACAGGAAACAGTGTTTTTGGCCCCTTCAAGTTTCCACTCCTTTTCTGTTAATCTAACGCATTCTTAAGGTGTTGGCTTCATGTCTGAATGTGCACCTTGGTCATGTTTCTGTAAGTCTTACTAGGTAAGACCTAATAAGATTTTCATTTCTCTTTCAACACAGCTCAAGTGTAAATGCATGGCATGTTTCTCCTGCATCTCGAGTTGCTCAGCTCTAATTACTAAGGTGTTGAGCCAGCACACTTTTAATGCACGTTGCCACTAAACTAAAGTCTCTGCAATTCTACTGAGAGAGATGGAAAACCATTCTTCCAAAATATATCCCCTAATTTGGTGTTTGGTGATGGTGTTCAAGAATATTGTCTAAAGGGTCTGTCTAAAGTGAGATCTGGTTGACTGCAAAGGTCATAGCAAATGATTCACATCACACTAATCACTCAAACCCCTGCAGAGACCCTTCCCTCTAAGGGGAGAAGTGGACCCATCAAAAAGCTCACCAGATCCCCTTACTGTAGGGATGTCAGTCATTCAGAGTTTTCCTTGAAATTGTCACATAGGTCTGATTCCAGAAGCAAAAGCCAAATAGGCCTGGAATCACAGGTTTAAAACTACATTTTCTCCTGGAAAACTGATGATAAACTTTACTGCAGAATGGGACAAGAATTAGTCAATAAGACATATTAAATATAATTAATTCAACACCCCTGGTGACAGAGAGCACAGTGACAAGGTAAAAAGTTGACTGTTTTTGTGCAAGTGTTTTCTGCAGGAGCGACTAGCTGCCTCCCTGAACAGGAACCCTACAAAGATCTGATTATATGTGGCTGTCCGCTGCAATGTCAGCAATGTGTCAGGAGGGTCCTGCATGCAATACTCTGCGCGGCTGTCATGTGCTGATGCACATCCAAATATTCATTATCGCATTCCAGGGTTAGACAACGCCACTTTTTTCGGACTAATTGATTAAGAGAGAGAACAATCCAATCAATACTAAAAATAACAATTGGTTGCAGCCATGAAGAGGTCTATTTTTATGCTGTAGAATAGTTCATTTGACGAGATCACGTCAATATGTTTAGTGTATTTATAGCTGGAAGTTAGTAAAAACAAAACTCTGGTGTCTAAACACCTGACAGCTGACAGTCCTAACAGCTTAGTCCTTAGTGTCTGTTTCTTTTGTGCATTTTTCCATTCATTGTGGCTGCACAGCAGGTAACACACACTCTCACTGCTATCTGACAGATTAGCTACGTTAGCTCATTAGCCCTCTAACTAGCTCGCTGTCACTCATTCGCGAAGGGAAAGGTGCCTTCACAGATTCTTCTAGATTGTTTTTTTTATTTATTTTTTTTATTGAGGAAACAAAAAAAAACAAGGAACAATAATGGGCACAATGTGTCCGTGTTCTCAGTGTGTACGATGCACAGCGGAGAAAACGAAGCTAGTCGCTGCTAGCCGTGCTGCTTTCCTACCGTCTCCGCTCCGGACGGCTGCGGCCCGGCTGCCTGCCCACCCATCACTCCTCTGAAGAAGTTCATCTCAGTGCCGTATTCAGAGCGTGTCTTTCTTCAGAAAATACCCCTCTGTCGCCTCTCTCTGTGCTCCGTATAATAAATACGTAAGACAGCACACAATGCTGATTTTCTTTAACACTGTGTACACTGACCTACCCCGGAACACTAAAGTTTGGGCACTGCGCATGCTCGCAAACGTGGCGATACGTGGCTAAGCAGCAGACGAGCAGGCCGGTTATTTAAAGGGCAAGAAAACTACCGAGTATACTGTGTGAGAGGTAATTCAAGAATAAAATGAAGAAATACTCATTAAATCCATCACCAGGGTTTAAATTAGGATTAGTATTTAATGTATTTGGTTTTCAAAGAGTCAACACAACCAATGCACATAAAAAACGAATAAAGAACATAAATACATGATATACACAAGATGTAATCACAATAACCTGTAAGAGTTATCAGACCATTGTTAAATCCTTGGCTTATCATGTGTGTGATATATGCAAAGACTGATTAATATCAACTTAAAAAAATAATATATATATAAATTCAGTCAACTCTTTGCTTTGAATACTGAAAACACTAATCAAAGTTAAGTTGGCATGGCACAAAACTACAGCTGATGACAATAAAATCTTTAAGAGCACTCTGGTTCTGTGTCAAATAAAGGAATGGCTGTGTTTCAGGTAAAAGAAAAACAAATAAAGGCAGTGTTAACTGAACAGTCTTTTTAATAGTTACAGGGAAACTGAAATAGTGTGAAAAGGCAGTAACTTTTACTCAAGTAAAAGTAGGAGATAACCGTTTCTGGTTTTGTGTTAGGATCATACCAGTCAAAAAATAAGGGAGAACCAGAAGGGACAATAATACAAACCACAGTATTTATATATGTACATTAATTTATTGGCATTTATATCATTTTTTCTTTCTGTCCTTAATCATCCCTGGATCATCAAATTACACACATATATCACACATATATGTACATATACAGCATAGCTTTAAATCAGCACTGGAAATCAGTAGAAAATTAAAAGTTTCCATCACAGTACAACTTTAGCCTTAAAGTATATGATGTTAAATGGAAAATGAAGCATCCAGAGCTTTTTTTAAATGATGCATTTCATAAAGACATTTCTGTTTAATGTAGGTGTCCTCACAACTATTGTTGTGTCCTTCCTGTCGCTCTCTTTTCTGTCTTCCCTGAGAACCTCCTCTCCTCTTCATTTTCCTCCTTTCATATCACTCCTGCATATTCAAATATATCATTGTCATTCAGTATATTTTCCTATGTTTTTAGCAAAAAAACATCACAATCTTTTTATGGGCCGCGTGAAAGGGCCTCCAAGTGGCGTGGACCCCGGGGCCAGTGCATAATTGTAAGTATCTATTGCTGGAGAGAAAAATATTAAAGAAGAACACCTTCTACGGCCATTTTTAAAAGGGAAGTGGAATCAGTCATTTTTAAAACTTTTCAAGATCAGGCACCCTGGGAAATATGGTCATGCAAAGTAAAAGTCACTTACCTCTTCAAGTGCACAATATTTGAAATAAAAACAAACATCTTCTACGCAGATGCAGGCATCACAGTAGGTAGTACCTCCTTTACTCCACAAGCCCACAAGGCAAATTATCCACCTGTGTTGTCTGTGTTTGGAGGCTCATGACTGTGCAACATTGTTCACATAACCTGTCAGGAGTTACCTGCAAACATGACAACATGGCAAGTGGTATGAGTGTGCTGGTATCAGTAGTTTATCATAACTAGACCACTGTCAGTCCATCACAATCAAATATAAAGGAAAATAAAAACAAATGTTGCATCTCAGTGTTCTCTACAGACTCTGTGGCAGAAAACTAAAAGATAAAATGTGCACTTTTATCTGTTAGTTAATGTGAATATAATCTCTTGTCCAAATGTTACTGTATTTAAAAGTCCTATCAGTCATAATGTCGAAAGTTTGTGAATTCTTGAGATACTTGAAAAGGTCAGCTTACAGCTATAAGCAACATTTTTGTTTCCCACATTTCAAAGCACAGAGAGCAAGAACATAAAATAAAGAATAAGCTATATACTTTTACATTTTGCTTTTACTTATAACTCAGCATTTATACAAGTTTTATACAAGTTTTCTTCTGTTAATGACAATAGTTCAAGATGGAAAACTTGATACTACTTACACACTGCAAGAGGTGCTCCTCTCTTTCAGGGACGGGCCGTCTTTTTCTCCTCCACATTCAGACACATCTCACCTCGAAACACGATGGGCTGCAGTGAGTAGAGCAAGGTCACTACAGACAAAGTAAAACTCAATATTTTCCCACCAGTTCCACCACCCACATCATTCAGTGGTTTACACACACACACACACACATAATTTGTTCGTCTGTCCCAAATCCTACACAGGCAGTTGGTCTGATCTGTGCTGACAAGTTCTGTGTTATTGTCTGTGAAATATACCTTGACTTTGCATTGGTCAAATACGCAGCAGAATGTGTCTTTTTCTGTTTAGTTTGCAACTGACACACTGAGAGATACAACAGTTTGGCACCAAGATAAATGTGGAGATTAGTAAAGATTGGTATTATTAACTGTTGTCATAGGTGACAAGGTGGTGCAGTGGTTAGTGCCCTCGCCTTAAAGTGAGAAGATTCTGGGCTTGAATCTCCTGGTCAGATGGGACCTGTCTGAATAGACCTTATATGTTTTCTATTATTAAAAATGGGATACAATGCACTAATTTTTTGCCATCAGATAAAACATTAAATTAAATAATACTGGACTCTCCCCCAAAGACTTAATTTATAACTTTCTATGTGCGGATTCAATTTATATCTACTTTGCAGAACTTTATTGTTTTCATATGCTTAACTAAATCTGTTAATGTGACATTGTGCAAACCTCAGGAAAGGCATTCAGAAAAGGACTTTAACCTGTACAGTGTAATCTATTTTATAATCAAATCAGGTGCGTTTTGTATGTATTTTATTTCATTGGTAGCTGTCAAATACATGCAGTGAACTGAGAAACACAACGTTTAGTCAGAAATTTATATAAATAGTGCACCTCAAAATAGTAATTACGTGTTGTGACTAAGTTAATTTGTTTAGTTACTTCTGAATACCCAACACTGTACAAACGGTCATAAACAAAGCTTACAAAAACACAGTCAGAGGAAGCATACACAAAAGTTAAGAATTACTTTAAAAACAAAACCAGAAACCAGATCTACTTGATTTTAACCTGTGTGTAACCCCAGAGCTGGATTAACCCGCCAGGGCACTTTGAGCCAACTCCCCAGTGTTTCTCTCTGTTTATGTTCAATGTGGGCAGCAGCTCTCTCATATTAGTAGATCCTGGTGTGCTGAGCGGTGATGTGGATAAGAGTAAAGGGAAAAATCTGCAAGAAAGCTAAAGAAGAACAAAGAATAGAACAAAGCAACCAACAATATAGAAAATCAGGATGACAAAATTCATGACATAAATTGTAAACATGTATACATGGATATCCAGCCACTTCCACCTCACCATGAAGAGCTGGAGAGACAACATTCAGTCAGAAGAGAATAAAGCTGCATGTCAGCTAACATCATTTCCCAACAAATTTAGAAGTGATTAAATTGCCGCAAACCAAAAAACACACTCAGCTCTGGAAATCAACACCTATTCATGCAGCTACATTTACGTATATTTGGTACTAGATTATAAATGTAGCTTTTACAAGGAAACTTACTAGGAATGACTTGTTAAATATAGCATTATGGGTTTTGGGTTTTTTTTCTACAGCAATGAAAACAGTTTTTGTAACTGTAAATTATTATAAAAACTGAAGATTCAGAGAAAAAAAACCAAACAACTAACTTCACTTCAGCATCTTCCATGCCCTCGTCTACCATCTGCCGTGCTCTGATGTCTCGGTCCATTGTTTCTCATTATGTCGACCCTTTCTTTTGCCTGAATCTTGATTTGCATAAATCTTGTTTCTAAAGCTCTGAGCTGCGCTGCTTTCATTGTGAACCTGGTGTCACCAAAAAGCACACGCTTAACGAAAAACACTAACAGATTCACACACACTCAGTCATTAAAGTAATTAAGTCTCTTTTGATAAAGTTATGTTGGAAATTAGTGAAGCAATCCAGTATGAGAATATAAATAATGCTGGACTAGTTTCATCGTGCTCATTAAACATCTGAGTCATAACAGAAAAGGCAAAACAAAGCAACATGTGGTCCTCTTGTCTCTTTTAAAAGCTTCACAGAGAGTGTCCTGGAAACATTTCCTGTCAGCTGTGGGACTGATGACAGCTGCGGCTTTGGTTTTCCTTCTGTGCCCACAGCCGCACAACACAGGTAGTAAGTCTTCAGCCATCATTCAGAAAAGAAAAACTCAGAACTCTATCTGAATCTTTGTTGCAGGTCACCTTGCATTAGGATTTTAGAAACATATACAGTGCCTACAGGGGGCTGGATACTAATGCACGCAACACTTGTCAGATTTTTATTTGTAAAATATTTTGAACAAATGTATCATTTTCCTTCCACTTCAGAGTTATGCACTACTTTTTGTTGGTCTGTCACATAAAATCCCAATAAAATACATTTAAGTTTGTGGTTGTAACGTGACAAAATGTGGAAAAGAAAAAAAGAAAGAAATCTATTATCTACTGTCTACTTTATCTATACTGTAGGAGAAAAACTAAATCACATTTTGTATTTTATTCTTTGAAGGTTGTTTTATTTGCTTTTTTGACATTTTATATGTATTTTGACCTGTCAGATTAAGCATGTGAATCTTTTCAAGCAGTATTTTAAAAATTCCTATTGGGAAAATGAGAGGAAACACCATCACAAATTGTGGTTATAATATTGAAAGAAACTCACTCTTTCTACAACAGTTAATTTGGATTTGGTACATGGTGTAATACCTGGGGAATGTCACACTGAAGTTAGATGAAAATGTGTTTTTTTTTCCATATTCAAACTTTTCTGTCACTTGATTTGGACTGTTTTAAAGAATATTATGTGCCTTGTATATGAGAATCTGTAAACAAAATATCAGTCCCCTACCTGCAAAATTGTGGTTTCTACAGGCCTCCAAATCTGCTGTCAGAGATCAGACATTCAAATATTTCAGGGAGTTCAAGCATCCATTGTTCTATGTTAACTTGAGCTACACTCCTGAGAGTCCATATTCATTTATTCATTCATAAAAAAAAGAAAGAAAGAAAGAAAATTATTCTGCTGCTTGTTTTCTTCTAGGTGGTCTTGTTGGGAAGCGTAACTATGCCTGAACAAGAAAGTTCAAGAAATGGTAAACATGGTAGGTAATGACTTCTACAATTTAAAATCTTCACAGGCTTGACGTTTTAAGGTGAGTTCCATGAGCCTGTGCATCATTTATTTTCATAGTGAGAGAGACTGCAGCTGCTCAGACAGGAAATGAAAACCCTCCATATCAGATTGCTCCCATCACTGATGATCCTTTGACAGGAATTGACAAAATTTCACCTCCAGTCAATAAACCAGGACACACACACATCAGACGCCTGCATTGACTGGCAATAACCAGCCTATAATATATTCTGCCTGTCTGCTGTGCCATGTTATGTTTTTCCACCTGGTCTGCCAAGTGGAGGGTCGGATGTCTATGGACAAGGGGCTGATAATTCCAGGTTTGCACACTCACCTGTGGGTAAAAAACAAACCAGCATCAGTCCAACAGGAAGTCAAAGTCCCCGCTGGCTCAAATGTCTGATTTAAAATCAAGTGAAACTTCAACTGAAGAAGTTTCAAACACAAACTAGTAGCTAAGTAACTGTGTATTCAGCTTTAATACAAATACTTTTAACACGGTTTTTCTTTATGTAGCGTTAACCTGGAAGAACTTTTAATATTACTGAGAACACAGTTTAAAACCTCCATCTGGGTCATACATGTCAAAGAATGAGAGAGACACAGAAGAGACAGTGAGAGCCACAATTATTGACATTTTCACTCATTGGACACTTCATTAGTTACACCTTGCTCGTACCGGGTTGGACCCATTTTGCCATCAGAGCTGCCTTAATTCTTCATGGCAACAAGGTGCTGGAAACATTCCTCACAGACTTTGGTCCATATTGACATGACAGCATCACACAGTTGCTGTACATCCATGATGGGAATCTCCTGTTCCACCACATCCCAAAGGTGCTCTATTGGATTGAGATCTGGTGACTGTGGAAGCCATTTGAGTACAGTGAACTCATTGTCATGTTCAAGAAACCAGTCTGAGATGATCTGAGCTTTGTGACATGGTGCATTATCCTGCTGGAAGGAGCCATCAGAAGATGGGTACACTGTGCTCATAAAGGGATGGACATGGTCAGCAACAATACTCAGGTAGGCTGTGGTGTTTAAACAATGCTCAGTTGGTACTAAGGGGCACAAAG
>VUQI01016159.1:2125-19462 GCA_015106735.1 Paratilapia polleni
TTTTTAATGGATTTTTTTTTTTTTTTTTTTTTTTTAAATCTATCAGGATGTAGCATCATCCTGCAAATTAGCTTCAATGTTCCACATCCTCCATCCTCAAACTGACTGTACCTTTCAGTTTGTATATTCACTTTGAAATGAAGCCTTGATATTAAAGACAAAACCAAGCAGCAACTTATGGGCTGAAAAATGAAGCCAGACCTGAACTGACAAAAACTGGAGTTCATCGAATATCTAATAAACTGTCTCCAAAAGTGGATAAGTCCCCATAGCCTCCCATGTTAAAATGCCCAACTTCAGGTATGGATCTAACATGATAACAGAGCCCATCATGGAAGTCTGTGATCCAGTTTTGTTGAGTGAAAGTTGAATATCTCATGAGTCTGTTACTTAACACTAATTAGCAGGTACCCATGTCTGTGAAGTGCACCTGTGCAGTTTGTGGCGTTAGCTGATAACTTAGCACTCCACCCCATTAATCACTTCTGATTAATGAGGAAATCAGGGCTATAATGTCCATGAACTGGGGCAGCATCTTCAAAATGAGTTCACAAATCAATGCACGACAACACTGTGATTACCTCCGTCTTTTACAGCATATTCAGTCTTTTTTTAGGGGACAAAACACAGTATTTATGCTCCGGTCATTTTAGAGATGATGGGTTGCTTCCATAACATGTCAAACTATTGGAAACACTACATTTCACAAAACTTTTGATGCAAAAAGATTGCCTTGATGTCTCAAATGGATATATATCAGAATTTTGCAATACAAATCTTTAATGTGTCAGCATGTTGTTTTCTCAAAATGAGTTTTCCTCTCATACTCATGACAGCATTTTTTGATTTATAGACTGATATTTTACTATCTTAATTAATTGTTTTACTGTTTTTATTATCTTTTATCTTTATGATATTTAATCTACTTTAAATTCTCTTTTTGCTGTGTGGAGTTTTAAAACATTTTGTTACATATTATATCATTACTCAGTATTTTTATTTAAATTTATAGTTATTTTACTTTATTGTATTTAATTTGATTTTAGATTAGTTTTTACCTTATTAAGATATATGTTTTGTCATATTGTATTCTATTTGATTGAGCTGCATACCATTAAGCTTATATAAGCTATTTGTTATATGTATGCTGTGTTCAACTTAACTGCTATAACAAAGAAATTTCCTAATTCTGGGATAAATGAAGTATGTCTTTTCTTACTGTTATAAAATGCCCCCAGTGTGGTCAGTGTTTATATTTTTGTCCTGTAACATGGCACTTTCTGAACCAGAAATCACTGCATGTTTTATACTGTTCAGTGCTTTTATCATACTTGAATTACTGTGTAGAGATATGGGGTAACATACAAAAGCACACTACAGCCACTATGCACATTACAAAAAAGAGAGATCTGGTAAAACTTAAAACTGGTCAAATAATGTACAGAGCAAGAAATAATCTGTTACCAGAAAATAAAAAAAATAAAATAAAAAAGTTCACAGGAAGACAGAAGGAGAGAGCTACATTTTAAAAACCCTAGTACGGACAACAATGAAGAGCACGTGCATAGCAGTCTGTGGAGTGAATTTGTGGAGTGAATAGTATGGAAGAGGATTTTATATATATATATATATATATATATATATATATATATATAAACCACTTATAAAACTGTATTTGGATGAGGCGGGGTGTTAAATATTCAAACTCTACATTTTGACACTGAGTGGATATTTCGGTTGAGCACTGTAGGGTCATATAATGGTTCTAATGTACATTAAATATGGATAATTGTATATAATGATACATCATAAAAGCAATACTTTGGATAGGTGTAGTAAATAATTACAGATCAATGTATAAATATGTATATATTAACATAACAAGGGACTGTGTATTAGATAGGTATATTTATTTATAAATTTAGATAGTGTATATGTATATATTAGGTTGTATAACCAAGAACAGATATCTATGATGAGTTAAATAGGGGTAGAAATTAATAAGCATTTGCTTCCTCCTACTCCTTCTCGAAGAGGAAATTGTCAGTATTTTTTTATGGGCTTTAAGTCCATGGAGGTTGACTGACATGGTTTGTTCATCATGTTACTATGACAGCTTTCTTTTATTTCATGTTCGTTTGTTTTTTTTACGTTTATTAACATTTGTTACTTATATGTTTGAACTAAAGATTTCATTCATTCACTTATTCATTTATTCATTCATTAAGTTTTTTTAACATAGCACATATTTGGATAGACAATACATTATTTCAACTTCAAATTAAAATAAATTGTATTACAAACAATAATTATTGTAATGTAATTAACTGGAGTTTTTTTTCCTTCTGTAGTCTCCACAAAACCTGTGGCTGTTGTTAATATTTATAATAAAATGGCAGCAAAATAACAACAGATGCAAATTTAGGATTTCTTGAGCATATTTTTAAACAAATTTTTTGTCTGACATGTTGACTTAAAAGTCTGTGTGCATCTGAACAGACCACACCAAGCATGTGTGCATGAAGTTTTGATGATTTCTAACTGAGCGACAGGGAACCTTTGGGTTTATTTACTATAGCTCCTGAATTTTTCCATTAAAAACAAATCAAGATACACGACTAAGTTATGATGAAGCAAAACACAGTAGGAAGATTCCTGTTTCAAAATAGAAAAACACACCTGAGGGTACATTCCCTGTACGTGATTAAACAACATCCTGGAGTTGAGTCAGACCCACAGGCTCATCAGGTGTTTATTACCAAGCCAGGTATCCTGACTTTTGATTGGCTCTTCTCATTTTTGTCATCTTTGTTACGCAGCATTGACTCTTCTTACTCTGATTTAAATTGACATAACAAGACATGATGAGACAACCCTTTCTTGTTTCAGTCATTCCTGTGTAATATCCGGAGTGTTCTGGAAGTTATGATTAAGCAGGATGATGAGGTTCACCTACATAAGGATGTTTACCTGCTTGGTAGTTGTTTGTGCATGCCAGCTGATCAGTCATACTTCACTACTATACTACAGACTGCTGTATAAATGTGTGACAGCATGTAATTACCTGGTAACTGTTTATGTGTTTCTAAAGGCTTTCTTTTTTTTTTTAACAGCTTCCCCCTCCATCGCAAATGTGCTTTACAGTACCTGGCAGGATGGTTGCTGGTGGGATACAAAGTTCAACAAAGGGGATTTTGTGAGCTATTAATCTCCTGCAGGTAGGCCTGTTTCTCTGTCATCCAGTAATGGGCTAATTATGGAGAACAGTAACCTGTGGGAGCACCACCACCCACCTTGTGTGCACCACGCTGTGAAACGTACCTGTTTTCTAAATTAGGATGTCTGCTTTAAAGAAGGTCATTTTTTTTTCCTTCCATGTTAATGGCGTGAAAAAAAGTGTGGTCTTGTTTCTTTATGAGCCAGAAGGAAAGGGCTGTCTTAGTGGGAATGGATTAATTATTGTTAACAAGCAGCAACTGGAGCAAGTTTGTCACTAAACATGTCTATCATGTTTAAATTCTTTTATTCAGTGACACTTATTTAAGATATTAGTGATCTTTTAAATCACATGCCAACATCTAAGAGCTGACATGTATCCACAGGGAAATGTTATAATTGGGTTTACATTTGCATCTTTTAGGTTTTCCCCTTTTAAATAGCCCTTTAAAAAAAAGTAGAAACATAATTGGGATGCATTACTCTTGTCACTCTTATTTTCTAAAATGGTAAATATTGAATAAATCCAATGTTGTTGCTTCTCTTCTCTAAACTCAAAGGGCAATGATAAACTGTTGCCCCATTTCTTCTCTTTAACCTCCTACTTTCACCATGTGATCCCAAACTGTGCCTTCAGAGTAGCTTATCCACCCCCTCCACCAATTTAATACTTCAATGATCAAACCCTGAACTCCCCCAGCTGCCAGCAAGCTTCAAAGCACCTGGAAACCAGCTCCTCCCTCACTACACAACCAAACTGCCACACTTTAAAACCAAAAAAAAAATGTAGTATGTGTATTAATGAAAACCTTTGATGTCTGGAAAAATATAAGTTTGAGCTTTGAGGAGCTCTTACTACAATGATAATGACATTTTTAAAAATCTACTTCCATGTCTTTTCTAGTTCATATTTTACACCTGTTACTTCATTACAGTAGCAGACAGTGTGGAGTTGGGTGAAAACTATACCTTCAGTTTTGCTTATTTCCAAATTGTATAATAGATAAATAATTATTTACTATATACACTTGTTACAGAGTTTTACATTGCATAAAAAAATGTTCCATGAAATATCCATGAAAAGGCCAAAAGCAACCTATTACTCCACCTCTTCTTCTTTCAGCTGCTCCATTTAGGGGTCACCACAGCAGATCACCCACCTCTCTCTCACCGTATCTGTGGCATCTTCTGGCACCCCAACCTTCTGCATGTCCTCCTTGAATCTTCTCTGTGGTCTTCCTCTTTATCTCCTGCCTGGCAGCTCCATATCCAACATCCTTTGTCCAATATATCCACTATCCCTCCTCTGCACATGTCCAAACTATCTCAGCTTTGCCTCTCTAACTTTGTCTGCGAACTGCTTAACCTGAGCTGTCCCTCTGATATACTAATTTCTAATCCTGTGTCATGATACCAAGCTATTAGGACTCTAATGTGAGACCCAGGAAACCTGATAGCAGCTTTAACAGAATTTATTGAAACGTGGAAGCAGGAACTCAGGAGAAGGTAAGAGAACTTAAGGGGTAAGTGTTTCTTTACAGGTGCAGGAGTAGAAATGACCGGAGGATTTATCCAAGGGAGGCTGACAGTCTGGGAATGCCCAAGGTCCAAAAGTGGAGGAGCGTGAGCAGGCAGGTGAGTGAAATGGTTTCTAGGTTTGCAGGTGGGGACCAGCAAGCTTTTGAAGGTAAGTTTGAGTTACCAGAAGCAGATTGAATCTTTGGGAGAGACGGAGATTTCAAGGAAATGGGACAGAGATTTCAAGGAAAGGAAGCAAACATTCACCAAGCCAAATTACCACCATAAGGTGAACAGTAATCTAGTGGAGAATGGAGGTTAAGAGCTGGTCCATTAATCCCAAGGGGGTGATGAGCTGATGAGGAGTAGGGGTGTAGGTTGGAGCTGCGAACCACAGGGGGAGCCCCACCCCAAAACACCTGCCTCCCACTCCTGAGAGAAAAGAGAGAGAGTGAGAGAGAAATACGGGGATGAAAGGGAAGGGGACCGTGAAATCCTGTCTGTCCTGGTCACTCCCAACGAAAAAAATCAACCCCTCTTGAACCTTTATAACAAATTCCCAGTTTAGTTAAATATCTAAGTAAATTCAAATAATTTATAAATGTTGTCACCAACAAAAGGAAGAATTGTGTTTGTTAAGGACTATTTTCAGCTATAGATTTGCACTAAAGAGTACTGTATTTCCAAGATGAAACAATCTACAGTATTCATGTTTATCTCATCCAGTTAAAAAGTGATACTGTGTCAATACCAGTTTGTGGTCAGAACATGTTGCCTGTAATGGTATATTTCCTTCACCACAACTGAGTTTGTGCTAGAGTATTGTTCAAAAGGTTCAGCCAGTCCGGCACCAAATCGGGAGGCCGCCGAGTTCTGTAAACAATCCTTGCCTGCTGATATGTTTACAGCGTATCCACAGAAAGCGTTCATTGTGTCCCTGCTGCTCCTGCAGGTCACAATGACTGATCTGAAGGCTGTTGATGTCATCTACTTCCTGCTGATTGTCAGGGAGATCAGCGTGGTAGCTGTGATAAACTGGGCCAGGAAACTGGTTGAGTGGGAGTGTTGAATGGAGCTGGAGGCAAAGCAGAGTGGGAATATGGCTAAAGCTGGAGGTATAGCTGGAAATCATAATGGCAGTGGAAATGGCAGTAATAGCAGTGGGAATGGGACCAGGAGTGGAAATGATGTTGGCTTCTGTATCCAATTTTCAGTCACAACAGTTGACTTAAAATAAAATTTACAGCTCTGAGCTTTCTGAATAGCTTTTTATGTGAGCAAAACAAAATAGGCAAAAGGAAATGAATATGTGTCATGCCCTCTACTTTTCTATTTCAGGTTCTTAACAGTGCAATTTTCTTCTGCTAAAACAAAAGCCTGCTTTTAAATGGTGGCTTTATGAGGAAACTTCCTGAATAAATGTAGAACTAAACCAAATGCCTTTACAAAGCCACTAGATAAAAATAAAAAAACCTGCAGACTGAGGACAAGATCTTATCCGAAGGTTAAGGATAAGGAAGATTAAACTCATTTCAACCCAGGATCAGGGACAGGTCTTAAGACAAAGGGAGAGCATTAACTTTTCTCTATCGCAAAGCCGAATTCCCGTCTTTGGGACCTCGTCAACTCCACCGACAGAGGAACGCATTACAAACAGCCCCTGGAACGGCGCGTGGAATAAACACTGTGCCTAAACAGAACCAGATGTTCCTGCAGCTATGAACCAGAGAGCACTGTGATCCCACTCTGGGTTGGGCTGATCCCTAGCGTCACCGAAGCAAACCAACTCCAGCTTTAGGCCTAAGGAAAACAGCCCTCTTCCTGTGCCTCACAGGAGCAACTATTCCTGTTCTGAGACTCTTTATTCAGCAATGTATGCATTTAATTATGAGAATATTTACTGTATGAGCAACTGAAGCGATGTCAATGAAGCCACCTGCTGACTATGAGGGCTGTTACTTAAGTAGATGGGTCGAATCAGGCCTGCTTTGGACTTGATATGGCCTGAACTGGGGCCTCTCACATTTTTTGGACAGGGAGCTGCATATTTTCAGGAAAACAAATTCAGATTACAACCTGCATTCAGAGTGAAGACTAAAACAGTGATACAAATTAGTATAAATATGGTTTCATTGTCAAGATCCTACTTTGCTCATACCCATCAGCAACCACTTACAACAGCTTCTGTGTAGTAGACTAATCCAGTTTCTGGACTTGAAAAAACATTACATGAAAATTATGTTTCCTCAACTGGCAAAACATAGGAGTAGAAAGTAGAAAACAAGCAGACAAGAAAACTAGCAGATTTCAGAGAAACCTTCATTTTATTTAACATTACAGCAGGAATATGATGTGGGGAGAAAACACGACCCTTGATAATTCAAGGCACTAATGACAGTCCATAAATTTTGAGTTGAAAGCCATGATGGCTGATTTGGCTGGAGAAACATGCTTTCGTTGTAACTCAAAACTTGGGCTGAGGAAGTTTGGAGAGGCAACAACTTTGTGGGATTAGTCTCCATGGCCCATGTATATTTTCACTGAAAACAGCAGATTTTCACATTCTGCAGCATCATTTCTTCATCTGACATACATTATGGTTTCAGGCTCATATTATTAGATGATGCAAAAAAATGTCCTCCTGGGTGGAATCTAGCTTGTTCTCTCTGTTCCCAGGGTGAAGTTTTGAAATAAAGTGAGCATCCAATTTGTAGGGACTTGACTGGATCCACCCTCATTCTTTGGGAGGAAACCGCTTCCATTCCCGCCAAATTGAGACTTGCCAAGGCTCCAAACCTGCTGTTACACAACCATTGGGTTGGAAGGAGGCCCTCTCACATGATGTTAACTACATATGCAGCACTTTCCGTGGGTCAAACCTCAGTCTCCAAACCCACTAACTATCGATTAGACTCAAAGTGAAGCTGTTCATTTGTGCTTGTGGTACAAATTCCATTTGTGTTACAGTAAAAAACTTTTGCTTCGTCATGGTACAGTAGAAGACGAAGTTCTCAGTAAAGGCCAAACCTTGTCACTCATACAGTATTGGTAGTACTTATACATACACTCATATATACATGTGCATTAAGCAAATGTGCTAACCTCTACACTATCGAAATACATTAACCTTTCAAGTATATTTATGTTGCTATAATTATATCTAAGGAATGCTGAATAAATAAAATGAAGAGGAGTTTCCATAGTGTACAGGTTAGCATATTCACCTCACAAGCGAAAGGCTCCTGGTTTGCGAATGGGAGGAAACACAATGCCAACTTCGTGTAGGGCGATCACAAGCTTGTGTACATCCCCTGCTGGTCCCAAGCCTGGATAAATGGGAGGGGTGCATCTGGCATTAAAATCTGTGGAAAACCAAATATGCAGATCAATCTGCTGCGGGAGATAAGTGAGCAGCTGAAAGCTCTAAATGCAAACTTTTCTGTTACTGACGCTAGAATTTTTTTTTTTTGTTTGTTTGTTTGCTCAACAAGAATATCTGTGGTTTTAGAAGGTAGAAATACATGTCACTGAGGCTATAATTTTATTGTAATTGGTAAACAAGAAAATTCAAGTTGCCAGAATTTTTATAAAGTAAAGAGTCTTA
Source organism: Paratilapia polleni (assembly GCA_015106735.1). NCBI lineage: Eukaryota > Metazoa > Chordata > Actinopteri > Cichliformes > Cichlidae > Paratilapia > Paratilapia polleni. Next base: position 10,464 of record VUQI01016159.1, read on the forward strand.
TAAATTAAAGTCAGCAACAGCAGTCATAAGTTAAGAAAACTCAGAAATCTATTGAATCATGTTGCTTTGATATTTTGAGTTTTCTCAACTCTTTTTTTTTTTGTATATAGCATTAATTCTTTTATTGTGCATTCAGACTTGTAATGGTTCAAGCATTTCTTTTGATTTCTGTAATTTTCATAACAACCTTGGCCACTGCTGACAAAGTTACCAAGGCTCGTTTTCACTAAGCAGACACACAAGTCACACCATATAAAAACAATTAAATCTGAGAAAAGTCCCCACCTCCTCAGAATCAGCAGATTTTTTTGTGCAATAACTTTAGTATATTTAATGAAGCTAGGCAAAATTTTACCTTCCTAATGTGTATTCTTTTTAGAGTTATAGGCCCTCAAAGTAATCAGTAAGAGTGAAATGTTATGCTTTTGTATTTGTGCTATTTATTCAGGATTTAAAGCTACTGATTTTCATGGAAAGACCCACAAATCATCCAGCATTAACCTGGTATTTTATATACTGATATTTTATATAATATACAAAGTCCACGTAAAAAGAACCGTCTGGGTGAGATATGACAGTTTAAAAGTAGCTTTAAAAGTTTGCAGGAAGTGTAAAATTTGTAAGAAGTTTGACACCAAAGAAATCAAATAAATGGAAAAAGTCTGGTTGTAGTTACTGTGGGAAATGAGCTTTTGATGGTGTCTCTTGTGTCAAATAGAGAGTCCTGGAGGAAGTGCAGAAAAGGAAGAAACGATTTGTCCTCGTCATGTTTTCTGCTCATGGTTAGAGATAGAACCAGCAACAGTAATGCTTAAGTAAATTTATAATGCTGTGGCCGGGAGGTTTGCCGGCCTGACTCTGTACATCAGTCCACATCTAGAGGAGGTCATAAGTTCCCCACCATAGGCAATATGTCTGTCAACAACTATAAGTCAAACAGCCAAAATGCAAATATGATGCCAAAAAATGTGTCTTCTACAAATCCCAATACACTTGGATAAAGCTCAAAATTCTGCCAAAAAGTCCAAATTGGCTGGCATGGAAATCTTCAAACAAGCCTCTATTATCATTCCACAGCACTAGCACGAACCACAGAGCAACAAAAATAACAAGAGTCATTTGGCACCCAAACATCTCATGCATCTGCCTTGCATGCTGAGGCTTTGATAGTTTCTGCACAGAGAACCAGATTTCTTTTCTGAAAATAGCTGTCTGTTAAAGTAGATGATGTGTTTAAATTTGCCCTCTTTTAATGAGATTCAAAAGTGGGAATTTCCCACTCTGCTGTGGGAATGTAAGAAAATTGAACATAAACATATGGCAGCAGTAAAAACAAAACAAGACACAAACATACAAACAAAACAACCCAGACAGAGTGAGCTTTTCAGCATATTAATTTCCCTAAAGGATTGTTTCAACTAGTTAACTGGCATTTTCATTTTACTTTTACCTTTAAAAATAACAATTCTTACATTTGTGCCTTAATCAGTCAGCATATGAATGCTGTGAAATGAAATAATGGCTATTACAGATGCCTAATTTAAATGTCTCCTAATAAAAACGGGTTAACTTGTAATGTTATATGGATCTAAGTACAGAGCACAGCTACATACAGCAACACAAGCCTGCTCATTAAATCTTTTCATCTAATGCATAAATCTGATGTATGGCCTTGTATATTCAGTATATAAACTATATATGGATCACCATCAATCAGGACTTGGCCCAGAAGTGGACATCCAGCATGCCACAGAGAACTGCAGAAGTTACAAACATGAAGGGTCAACGCTGCAAAGTCTGACTCTTTGCATAAATTTGGGGGGGTTGTTTTGTTTTGTTTTGTTTTTTTTTGCCAATAAAAGTCTTTAAAACTTGAACTGAAATGATCATGGTTGTTCTTCACTATATCACAGAAACATAAAAACAAAAACAACAACAACAACAACAACAAAAAAACATCTAAATAAGTGTATTAAAGTGTATTAAACACAAAATTTGTGCAACTGCCCAAACCTTTGGCCATGACTGTAGTTGAGAGGTAAAGACAACAAAGACAACCAAGTAGAATAAGACAATAGGTAAGTAAAATAAAAACAGTAAAAATGGTAAAAGCAATAATAGAATTAAAATAAAGACAACGATAAAACACAGTTCATTCTAAAATGCATATATAACAAAGGATTATATAAAACACTACACAAAATCAGTTTTTAATTTACATTAAAAAAAACTCAACTCCCCCACACACTCAGAAAGGCTGTTTTAGCAGCTTTGGAGGATACTGGCTGAAAGCATTTGAAAGTATGCCTTTATATTATTACAGATGATAATTACACATCCATGTATGCACCCATCTATTAGATTTGAAACAGTCCTTAAAGAGATCAATAAATTAGACAAATGTCCTGCAATGCAGAATTTTGTTTATGTGCATGTACTTAAAATACATTATATTGACTCCATAACTGTGATCCATTTAAGAAAGCTAATATAATGACAGTTATTTTACCATATTGTTCTTTATATTGTAAATCCTGCAGCTTACAAAAAAGAGCCAACACATCTTAAATGATCCAGCATTTAAACCAAAAGGAAGCCATCTATTTAGCATTTATAAGCAGATAAACATTTAAGAAGTAGTTTATAACATGCAATAATGCATTTATAAGAAGCTCTAAGTATATATTAATTCCATGAGTGGAGGCTGGTGTATAGACAGATAATGAATGACATTATAGTAAAACATAGCTGTAAAGCATTTCTTCTCCACTCACCTCTTTTCACTCCCAACATGTTTATATACCACTGCTGTATGTCTTTAAATTTTGTCTTCTCACTCACCGTTTGTGTTTATTCATGTCTCTATATGCTCTCCTTTTTCTCTTCTTTTTCCTCTCACCCCCCAACCGGTTGCAGCAGATGGCTGCCCCTCCCTGAGCCTGGTTCTGGTAGAGGTCACTTCCTGTTAAAAGGGAGGTTTTCCTTCCCACTGCCACCAACTGCTTCCTCACAGGGGATCATGAAATTGTTGGGGTTTTCTGTCTAATATTGTAGGGTCTTTACTTTATGATATAAAGCACCTTGAGGCGACTGTTGTTGTGAATTGGTGCTATATAAATAAAATTACATTTGAAAGCTGGAATTTTTGATACATATTGCTTAAACACTTGGAAATGTTATCACATTTGCTCATAGCTATTACAGTGTGTTACATGACACATAAAACTGCTACATAGAGAGCAATTAAAGTGTTCCTCTGTTTATATAATTTCATAATATTAATACTTTTTGGAAACCTTTTTTTGTATGTTAAATGTATGTATGTTCAATATTTGAAATAGTAAATAGAGTAATGCCGTAAAAACCTAAAAGTAGCAAGTAAAAATCCCAAAGTAGCAAAATCATCAGTTTTACTCTGCTGTTGACATACGTTTGGAGGGCGCTGTACAGACATGTCTGTGCAAAGACGTGTGAAGTTCAAATAAAGACACAGAAACAACGTGACATTTATTTATCACCAAACTACCCCTCTATTGTCAAATGCAGCTTCTAAATGTTTAACTTGAATGTTATCTCAACATGTCTGTACCTGCAGGTGACTGAAGGTCTGAAACACAGATGCCCTGATGAACCTACAAACAGTCTGAGGTTTTGTTTGTGTGGTGCCCCTCTGCTTTGTGAGCTGAGTTTGGGATTTATCTAAGAGAATCTCCTGCAAACAATTTTGGTTTTTACATATGATTCTTTGTAACTGTGTAACCGTGCTATGAGGGAAGGATCAGGATGTCAGGAAAGGTGTGAACAGGTTACGGCCTGTCTTGCATTTAGAGGCTGGATATAAGCTGACATGAAAAAATGTGTCTCGCCATAGAGCGTGAAATCTCTGCAAGACAATCCGCTGTGTGCCAAAAGCTGAAAAAAGTCTTGATCTTTGTGCGGATAAGAACTAAAATTTTAGATTTTGAGTAGTAACCGTAGCAGTTTAATTCTAGGTATGTGCAAGTGAACAATAAATAGCTAGCACTGTATTCACGGTAGTGTTATTGAATCTCAGAATGTGAGTAGATGTTTATTGTAGATATCCAAAAGGTTGGAGAGCTTAAAGGCTGTATTTTAGATTTATTCAGAAGCTTTATCTTGCTGGTAGTAAATTAACAGAAAGAATTCAAATTATACAAATATTATTTATCATGTTTTAATTTGACATATGCGCCTGGGCTTTTAAGCATTGACAGCATATGATATATTCCACTGAAGCTTTCAGTATTTCATTAATAGTTGTTAATAGTCACTGTCGTAGTAGGGTGACCAGGTGTCCCACTTTATATAGGACCCCTCAGCATTTTTATCCCTTGTCCTTGTTTTCAAAAGTCAGTACTGCAGGACACTTTTCTGAATCTGGCTTTTATCCAGCGGCTTTAAAGAAAGAATTATTTTTTTGCTGTCTGTGCTACACCCAACAGGGAAAACTCTGATTCACCACAGAGTCAGAGTATTCAGATTTTGCTGGAATAAGGTGCAAGCAACCACACTGGAAATTAAATTTAGCTACGTTACATAATGAGAAACTACTTAGAAATTGGTAAAACTGGTGGAAGGTGATTCTGAGAGTTTTAACTTTTTTCCCCAAAGTTTTTAATACAACTAAGAGTGTATGAGTAGACTATGAGAGAAATGAAAAACCATAACTTCTTCTTGATCTTTCAGCTGCTCCACTATTGTCAAGGGGTTGTCACAGCAGATGGATCCATTTAAATATCCACTGAAAAAAGTCACAAAATGAAGGACACTATTTTTTTATTTATTTTTTTTAATTTTATAGTTCACTTGAGATCTATTGGAATTATAGGTACTCTTTTGCATGCTTTCTACAGCTGCTCTGTGTGTAAGATACATCTTCTCTGGGGCACATCTTCAGTGACATTTCTGGGGTCATGGAGTGTTGGGTTTTTCAACATCAGACACCCTCACCCAGGTAACCCAGTCGGGTTTGATGAACCTGCGTCCTTGCAGCAACCACCCAATGATCAGCCTTTTTTAACCCAATCCACCAACTGGCTTTCTCTGTGGCTTCACTCACAGATTTAGTGGCCCTCCTCCTTGCCTCTCCTGTAATGCCCAGTTGCTTAAGGACTTTGCAGAGTGACTGTCCCTCAAAACCTCTGCAGCCAACCTCTATGGGCTCACAGAACATCTTCCAGTCTCTGTCCCAGCACTTCTACACCAGCTCCTGGTACTTTGCACGCTTCTTCCATATGCTCTTCCCAGGGCACTAAGGTCCATTTTAATTACAGGGACTGTGTTGCATGCTTTCTGTAGCTGTTTTAAGCAAGAAGCAAAAAATTTAGACAAACATATATTTTTAAATTACATTATTAGTAAAGCTACACAGCAATTTTAAAACATTTCACGCACACAGACTATAAATATAGGTCTGCAAGCGATCGATTGGCTCTTTAATTCTAGCAGGAGGAAATTCCTTGTGGAGACAGACTGCAGCCATTGTGGTACAAACCTTCCCGACCTCAGCTGCCTGAGACTCGACCCTTCACCTACCGACCGACCCCTGCTTGCTGCTGTGGAGCTGAGGTGGTAATCTGATGGCTGGAGGCGAGCGCCTTTAGTCAGGGAAAATGAATCACCCATATGCTGCAACAGGAATGTCATGGTCCAGACAGTCTGGAGTTTTCCAGCAGGAGTTCAGGAATTCAGGCACCTGTGAAATTCCCTTTTGTCTTTTTAGGACAGGCATCAATCCTCCTTAAGTGCGTCTGCAGAGATGTCAAATAGAGCAGAGTGAATAGAGTGCATCTGATTGTAACTCAGGGAAAGATCAGTGCTCAGTGGTCAAGTTAATTTCTTCACTCCAAAAGACAAGCAGAAAACTGCTAACCACTATTCTGTTTTAAAAGAAAGTGTGTCTGAAAGTGTATGACAGGATGAAAGGTGGAAGTTTTCTTTATAAACCACTCTTACCAGGGAATGTCTACACATAATGTTTTACCACCCTCTGACCAGCCTTTTTTTTTATTTCTCCAGAACACTGGCTGGATTTTAAAGGCAAGAGACTGTGAACATCAAAGGATGACAGAAATGATGTGCTACACAGTCGGATCAGTCTCAGCGGTGCCTGTAGCCCAGATAATGTACTGGCATCACATTTCATAATCTTTGCATGCACAATGTTTGAAGTAGCATGGCTGTGTTTTATGAATGACAACACAAAGGGAGAATGAGTCTCTGCAGAATCTGTTTCAAACACATTTACATGATTCTCTTAAGTTAAAACCTACCAACACTAAACCTGTAGTAAGTTTAAAGTCATATGGAGAACAAGAATGTGCAATTTTATGTATTTTCATATTTTCACACAGAGCAGTGATGCTGTGCCACACTTACCTAGAGTTATAATAAGAAAATGTTCTTGTTTAAACAAGATTCCCTTTTGGTGATTAGAAAGACTTTCAATGAACAAATATTTTAAATCATAGTGGCCGCAATATCCTGCTGTATTTTAACTAAAAACTGGGATCTGTCTCACAGGGTGGAGGTATTGTGGAATATCAAAATGCATTTAACAAAACCAAATCTGCACATAAAAGTTACTCTGACTAGCTGAGTCTCCTTGTCTTACAAAATGATGTGAAAAGCAGCGACTTTGTCACGTTAATCATATAAAGCCACAAAACATAGAGTTAAAAGTAAAACCCGGTTGTGCTCTCATGCACACAATCCTACCATTGTCTTCTGTTTCCCCTCATCCCCAACCGGTCGCGGCAGATGGCTGCCCCTCCCTGAGCCTGGTTCTGCCGGAGGTTTCTTCCTGTTAAAAGGGAGCTTTTCCTTCCCACTGTTGCCAAGTGCTTGCTCATAGGGGGTCGTCTGATTGTTGGGGTTTCCTGTCTTTTCTGTCTAATATTGTAGGGTCTTTACCCTAAAATATAAAGCGCCTTGAGGCGACTGTTGTTGTGATTTGGCGCTATATAAATAAAATTGAATTGAATTGAATTGAATTGATATACCATTTAAAAATTATATTAGGATGCTGCTGGTTTCTGGGGCCAAACTCTTCTGTTGTCTTGTGCAGTTTTCTGTGAAGAGCTTGCCACTAATGCTTGAGTCATTACTGCCTAGGTATGATTTATATATATGATATATATAGTGATGTCATTTGAATCATTTGTATAAAAGGGTGGTGTGTGTCACAATGTCCATATCCAGTGTTGAGCTCCTGGCACACTCATCTTGGGGTGGTCAACTTTGTATGTGATCAATGAAACAGCACTAGTGGCTGAAGAATAAGAAGGATTCTTCTGTAAGATATTCTGTTTTCTTTTTTTTAAAAAGACATTTGTCCATCATTGTTTATCCGAAGTAGCAGTCTAAGCAAGGTGCTCCAGGTGTCCATGTTCTTAGCTACTTTCCTCAGGTGTTCTGGGAGGGATCTGAGGTGATCCCAGGCCAGTTAGATTAAATTCATCCCCACCACACTCTGGGTCTTTCCCCCATGGTCGTCCCCATTTTAGATGAGCTCACAATACCTCCCAAAGGAGGTGTCCAGGTGGCCTCCTGCTCAGATCCCCAACCCTTACTTATTCCTTCACCTGACTATACCTCCACATGCAATTAAAAGGACACATTAGGCTTTGTAGGGGCAATGTGTCCTTCAATTTCTCAACTATAAGCCCAGACTGTACAGTACCCTGTAGTGTTAAAATTCATCATATGGTTGGAACAGTTTTCTGGAGCTGCACAGAGACTTACCTAACTTTTCCAAAATTGTGTTACACTGCAACTCACTATTACCTCCATTAGCTTTGTGTCTCCTTCAAATCTCTTGCATGTCCTAACAGATTAGATGACAAGGTGTCCTTCAGAAAATGAACATGAAACTTGAAAGATTCAAGATGGCTGTATGAAGAATGGAAACTAAGTAATACAGACAGTGCAGCAGCACTGGAGTTCAGACAACATGAAACATGAATGCAGCCTCTTATAAACTCATTACAGAGGTGAATCAAGGCCTGTGTTTGCCCTCTGAATTCTAATTAGCAGGTTATAAAATTTGTCCTCCTCCTCAGTCAGTACACTGCACAGCAATCACCATGACTCCTGTGCAGCTGATGCATCACATTTTATTGTGTGTCTTACGCCGCCTGTTTCCTTTGTATGTAAATAGCTGCTAACCAACCTGTGTAGTTCTTTTCACAAAAAAATAAACTGCATGTGATCACCTTCATCCACAGATGATCCATGAAATGCATTTTTAAAATTTAAACTTATTTTTTTTGTTTAAGTTTGAATAAGTTAAGTCACATGTTACACTGTTTCCATTTGTAGGGATGTCACTGTAATTGATACCAAAGTCCTTACAGAAGGAAATTTCAGAACCTTGAAACACCTCCAGGCACTAATATACTAATATAGAGTCAAATCAGATAAAAACTGCTCAAATGGTTTTCTGACTTTGGGCCCAAAATAAGGTTTTAAAAACCCTTTCCCCTGTGAAACTTATATGCCTACCACCATTCTGCAGTTGTGTAATTTTCTCATGGATTTCAATTTTGATTTCTTTTGGGTGCCATGCCAGTCTCTTAAAATGTCTCTGCCTCTTACTTTGGTACCCAGTCTGTGCCATAATTCTGAAAATTTAATCATTAACAAAGCATTACTGTTCAGTCTGTCAATTATGCTGTATGTGAATGTGTTTGATTTATATTGTTATTATTGTTACATATATTGGTAATGGTATTATTGGTATCAAAGGTGATATGGAGAATGAGTAAATTTTAATAGGACATGCTTACTTCTAATAACACTTTGTTGTTTTATATGTTCCTTTGAATTATTTTGGTTAGTTTACACCAATAAGAGCATTCACAGCACCTTGTGCTTGACAAAGGTAAAGGCTGAAGTAAAGAATAAATAGAAAAGGTTTATGAAGAGTTGAAAAGAAAAAAAGAAAAAAAAAAAAAAAAAATAAAACACACCAACAAAAA
>VUQI01016159.1:19482-34374 GCA_015106735.1 Paratilapia polleni
AAAAAAAAAAAAAAAAAAATTAAAAAAAGATTAAAAAAAAAAAAAAAAAAAAAAAAAAAAGAAATTAAACTCACAGAATAAAATCATGTCACATTTTTACAACGAAGAAAAGACAAGAACCATAAATATGAAGAAGTCCTAAGTGCAGAACCAAAGATATCTAAATTAATCTTCCTAACAAGACATATAGCTTGGGCAAGATGAACATGGGAGCTGGAGTTTATATTGCGTCAGTCCAACATACACTAATGCAAATAGTCCTCATTAAACATACTTATTTTCCCCACTGTTTTAGTCTATTAAAAAGCACAGTGGTCAGCTGTTATAGGATATAACTTAGCCTTTTACAAAAATGTGAAATTGTGTATTTCTAACCTGTTTTTGCAGATTTTTGCCCATTCAAATGAATGAACTTGGGGCTGAGAAGCAGAAGGAAATACCTTAGTCTTACTAACCTTCACCACTCCACAGTCATGTGTGTGTGTGTGTGTGTTTGTTGACATGTATGTCAACAAATTAAACACGGTAATTTGTTGACATACATGAGGTTGATCCTCAGCTGATTCACTTTTAAACATCCAGTTGCTTATTTATGCTTTGCACCTGCAAGCCGCTTTGCAACCCACCTTTATCCCAGCTCCTCCTTTAATTCTGTATTTATTAATATCTTTTGTCACTGATGTTTTTTCTGTTTAGAGTCTTGTTGTTGCTCTCCCCATCACATCAAATAGCAGGGAGGTATGCTCTACCAGCCTTATGCTTGCCACATACGGGTGTGGAAGGGTGGGGATGAACCTGAACATATAAATTATTGCAGATGGAAACAATGATCTTTTTTGACTATAGTGAGCTGTTTTCTAGTGCAACATGATATGGTTCTTAGATATTCTGTAGACTCACATGAACCCTTCTATTATTTCTGTGCCTTCCCCTTAAAATACATGTTGACAAACACCAGAGCCCTGCAATTTAAAGGCCTCTGCCTCTGTGACACAGTGACGACTCCAGACAATGTTCAGTAATTGTTCCTCTGTAATATAAGCTATGTAATTACCTCACAGTGATCAAGGCATCTTCTTTCTGCGTTGCATTTAGGACAGTACAGAAATAGTCCACCTCTCCTCCCTACAGTTGTAGCCCTCCAGAGAAACACCAGTCATTGTTGTACTTTGAGACTCTGCACTTTTTTTTTTAAGGTCCTCAGATTTTTGAACAGTAACAATTTTTACAGTTTTGGTTCTGTACACCACGATATAGATTTAATAACAACCAACATTAAATTTAAAGGGGTGAAGAAAAATGTTGAATTAGTAGTTGAGGAATTGCAGTCATTTTTATACACAGTCCTTTAAGTGGGGTCATATGTAATTGGACAGCACAGTGGTGCAGTGGTTAGTGCACTGTGACCTCACAGTAAGAAGGTTTTGGGTTCTCCCTGTGCCTGCATGGGCTTCCTCCCACAGTTCATAGACACGCATATTAGGTAAACTTTTGATTCCAAATTGGTCGTGGATTTCAGGTAAGTAAGAACAAAGAACTGCATGAATTTAAAAGCGCTATTCAAATGCAAGTCCATTTTTTTTCTCCATTTCCAAAAAAACATAATCATCAATAAAATGCTAATGCTAATACTCTGAGAATCCTTTGCAGGCAATGACTCTGTGGCTCTCTGCCTGGCGCAAAGAAGGTTTCCTCCTTTGTGTTCTGAAGGGATTTATCTTTACCATGGAAAGGATCCTGTGATCATCCACAACTCGCCAAGATGCAGGCCTTTTTATGTCATCAAGCTCACTAGTGCGTTCTGTTTTGTTGTTTTTCCCCCCCCTCAGAACATGCCAAACTGTTGATTTGGCCACTCATAATTTTTCTACTATCTCTCTGTTGGTGTGTTTTGTTTTTGCAGTCCAAGGATGACACATTTCTCTTGCACTGAGAGCTCGTTTGACCACTGCAGTAATTGTGTACTACTTGCTCCAAACTCTGCTGCACTGAATAAACATTAGTATCTGTATGTGATTAATCTACTGGTCTTCTGTAGACTAAATCTCTGTGTTCTGTTTGCATTGTTATTTTTGTACATGTGCTTTTTCTAATACCTGCATCATATTTTAAAAGACATTTTTTGTCATTTATTTACATGGTCTGTTACATCCAGCTGCACCAGTTATCAACTTAGGTCCTAATAATCACCTGCTTCTCATCAGTTGTTTGTAATATTCTGAAAGAAAAGATAGTTTGCTTTGAGTCAGACATATTTTTTTACATTAATGCAATTACCAGTTGCATATCTGGTGTTTCTCAGTCTGCTGTTACATGTGAGATCTGGCTTTAGAGGTCTTAGTAATTTGATACAGTACATGTTCCCCATAATGGTTGGATGTGCTTTTTGTTGTTGTTGTTGTTTGTTTGTTTGTAGCTACCAATTGTAAATTAATTCAGGTGTCATCAAACTGTAGGGGTCTTTTGTTGAAAATAATTATATTAATTAATTATATTTGTAAATGGTTTCCCTGTTAAAGGTGAAATTCTCAGGCTTCAGGACTGTGTTGCCACATCTAACAAGGCTGCCATAATACCAAGCATCAACATCTCCCTGGTTATGTAACCACATTATTAAGTGAGTATGCTGCCCTAGTCAGAATATACTCTCTCATTGGTGCTCATAAATAACAAATATCCATATGCTGACTTTTTATTTCTGCGGTGAAATAAACTCACTTTGTTGTGATTTCCATACTGTGGCCTGCCTCACACACCCTTAAGCATATAAACTTCAGCTGAAAGGAAAAATATATTAACCCTGACCTACAGCAGAGACTTAACCTTGACAGAGACATGCCAGGCTTATTGCTCCCGGCTCTAACCCGGCTCTTATCTGGCTCTTTGTTGTGAGCTGCTTTTCTTCAACAGCCTCAGATATGAGCTTTTATAGGCCAGACCAGCAGCTTCTGTTGAGACACTCAACTCAAAACTGAACCAGTGTCAGCCTCTAAATCAGAGTGTAAAACAACAAGAGATCTGAGAGGACCACCAGGGGCAAAAGATAACCACTTCCATGTACTTATGTACATTCTTCGAACCTGCTTTCATACTTTCACTGTAAATTATTTCAGTGGGAAATATTGTATTTTATATTCCAATACAGTCATCTGAAATCTATATTGATGGATAATATTTTGCATGTACTAAGTGTTTTTGAGTCCCATTTGATATTACTGTATACTTTTACTCCACTATACACTCACTGACCACTTCATTAGTTAAAAGTATTTTAGTGGTTATAATTGTACTTTTTAATGCACTACATAATTTTTTTTTAAACTAACAAGTAGGGACTTTTCAGATGCAGATTTAACACAACACATTATGTGACCATAAGCTCATAAATATTATATAATGCTCCAGGTTAGAAGATCTTGAACTACTTGGCTTGTGGCTCAAGTATCTAAGTGTCTTAAGTGTGCATCCAAAACTTTGGTCATATATGTATATAAAACAGCTACATTGAAATAGCTGCAGCAATTAATTAGACAGGCCTTTTCCCCATAATTTTTTGCTTTTTATTTTTTCAATTTGACCTGACTGGTAGAAAAAATATGGTAGATGGACTTACAAAGAATGCACATAAAGACAAACTTCTGTACTGGGATTTAATGAAGACTCAACAGACACATTTTAGGTGCATAAAATCAGCTCCCAGCCCTTTTCCTATTGTTCTGCTGCTGTTAAGAGATTTAAGAAGTAAAAGAAAACGCCTTTTTTTCTCTCCACACAAAGGAATGCAGATGTCTAAACACACTCCCACACCCAAACCTATGACCAGATTTCGCTCATTCTCTTGACCCATGGTAATGTTTAAACTGCACTGGAGGGTGTTTCATGTGTCAGCTCAGGGACTTTAATGATTCAAGAGGACCAGATGTGTGTTTCACATGAGGTGAGGTGCTCCACAACAAACTATCATATCCATGGGAACAGCTGCACCGCTCACTGAGTTCGGTTTAAAACTTTGGGATTTGAGTAAACATCAACTTCCTTCTGACTAGAAAATGAATGTCTTAACACCAGCACAAACCACAAGGTACATGAAGTAGTGCATCAACACCAGCACTGAGATAAACATTTACACAAGATCATTTTACAAGATGTATAAATTTGATGTATGTGTTACAATAGGGAATTAGGCTTTATTTACAAGATCAGATGATGATTTAACAGCTATATTATAACAATGTGTGAAACACTGAAAGGTTGCTTGTAATGATGAATTTACAGAGAAATAAAGACTTGGTTTACATATTTATGGAATTACAGCTCATATTTTTCTGTCCAAAACTTTGCTGTTTTAGCTTATTGTCATCACTCTCATCGTGTCCTTTTTGGGCAAAAGTACTCTATGTGCTAAGTATCAAACAGAGGACAGCTGGTGAACATAGTGCAGTATTTATCAGTTAAAGAGCCAGATATTTCTCACAGGTGCTGGTGCAGACAAAATGACAGCAACCACAGCCTGAAACTGAAGCCTTTGGGAAGGAGCAATACCACTGAGGGTCTGACATCAACATCTCTGACGAGATACTAGGTCAGTACATTTTGTCCACATGTCATTATGATGTCATTAACAAAATTCACTCATTCTAATCAGTGTGCTGTTGATGATTTTGAAAATATTTCCATATAAAGCATCAAAGACAAGTATGATGGTTATGATAATTGTCATGCTGAAAATTAAAGCCAGTGCCAATCAGACTCTTTCCAGATGATATTGCATGGTGGTTCAAAATCTGATGGTACTTTTCTGCCTTCGTAATTCCATCAATTTTTACAAGATCTCCAACAACACTGGCTGAAATGCAGTCCCAAATCATGACAGAGCCTCCACCATGTTTTACAGATGGCTGTAAGGACACACTGCACACCATGCCGAGATATGCCAAGTTTTCAGCTAATAGCTCTTTGGGAATCACCTTGTTGTTGCAAAAATACTATTTTATGCCTGGCAAACTGTGTTATATTTGGCATTTTTCATAGAAGTAAAGTAAATTCATTCAAGTAAAGAAATGGGAACAAATTATGTGTTTTTGGAACAGGCTGCTAGTAACAAAGTGCCTAAAGATACAATTTAAAATTGGTTCTTTGCTAAATTGTCTGTTAAGTGTAGACACAACACTGGTTCATCCTTTGAGTTAGGTGCCTTTTTATGCTTGAATGGTTCATAGGTCAGTGTTAAGTCGCTTGATAAACAAAAAACATTCCTGTGAAAATGGTCAGGTACAAGGACTGGACTGAAAATGAGTGAAAAAGCAGCCAATGTCCAAAGAAAAACTTTGAAAGACCTTCAGAAAGCCTGGAGAACTATTGCTCAAGAAAAGAATTAAAGAATTACAAGAAGGTCTGGCTCCTTGGAAATGAGGGGTGGGTCAAGACTTTTGCACAGTACAGTACAGTGCACCTTGCCCATTCAAATATTGATACGTATTAGCTTGTTGCTCCAATTGGGTTTCAAGTGTCACTCCTCCTGCTCCAACATGCTTCTAATATTTGGAAGGTCCGGGCAGCAAATTTAAAAGATGGCATCAACCATCTTTTACCATTAAGTCATTCTCTGGGCTTCCATTCGGATCCAGTGCAAACTTGTGGGTGACATTATTACAGGCTACATCTGTGTTTCTATACAGTTGTGGTGAGAACCAAAGATGGAGCAGAAATAGGCTGAATGCTGGTCCTACAGTATGTTCATCATATGGACAAAAACTCAAGTGTAAACTATATGTATCCTGATTGGACAGGTTACCAGTCAATCACAGTGCTAACCATTTACCCTATGAACTTTAATGGTAGCATTAGGAGGTGATGTCAGTGTAGTGTTCACAACTGTCCCTGCCACTGAAAGTTTAAGAAAGTTGTGGCAGTCTTTTATAACTTTATACCTTCTGTATTTTAAAATTTTATTTAAAGGTCGTCCTAATTCTGTGGGCTAGAGGAAAATCCTTTTAAAAGCAGCAGTTTCATGGAGTTTCCTTCTTGTATTAGTCAAGCTGTGAGCATTTATTATTTCTTTAAATGGACCGTGGGATTTTTTTTCTCTTCTTGGCCCCCTCTCACCTCACCGTGGCAAATCCACTCAGTATATCCTGTGTTTATACTGCAGCTTGTGTTGCTATTTTAGTATCCTGCATTTAGTGAAAGAAATATCCTTGCATTCAGGCAAAGAAACGTGGCAGGGTTTTCTCTCTGGTGTGACCACATTGGTTTCCTGAAAATGTACCTGCTGTAGACTGAAGGGGAGACACAACAACAAACCATTGTGCTTCTTTTTTATTTTTGTTTAAGCCACCATGTAATTATCTGGTCTGAAGGGAAGTGATGGAGCTCTTGGATCCAAGTACGAGCGGGTACAGGAAGGTGTTCGTGGAAAAAAAAAATCATTTTGGTGAACTGAAATCACAGTGGAGAAACAATTAGTCACTAAACAGTCAGACTTTGTCATGAATGTGTAATGGCACAATGAACATACTGAATGTGGGCTGGACAAAGACAGATTATATACCTACTGTAGCTCCAAGCAGTAATATGGTGACCAGACTCCAGCCTAACACTTTCTGTGAAAAATCTTTTCCACAGGAAGGCTTTTTCATGATGTGGACAACAAAGAAAGTAGCTTAAACTTTTTTATTCTGTGCCATTGATTAGTTTGTTTTAGAAATTTGTCAAAAGTATCATTAAATGATAATTTAAAATAAAAAATAAAACAAAACAAGCCTCAGAGAGATGCTAGTAGCTTATGCAACATAGAGCTTTGACCTAAATCCTAGCATTAGCATGTTAACATGCTTAAAGACAATACTAGCATGCTGAAGGCTTTTTCCATGCTAATATTTAATTATTTTCCTCTAAAGTACCACCTATCACATCTAATAGTACTTGAGATTCTTCAGTCAGGACCTGATGCTCAGTTTGAACTTCAGCAGGGCGTTTTGACCATGTCTACACGCCTAAATGCACTGAGTTTCTGCCATGCAATTGGGTGATTAGATATTTGCATTAACGAGCAGCTGAACGGGTGTACCTAATAAAGTGACCAGTGAGTGTATACACACATACAGGGGTGGATTTGTAATCATATACAGGTAGGAACAAAACACAGGTGAGACTAATGAGGGTGGGGCAGTCACAAAGGAGGGAAAAAGAACAAAAGCAAGAAATAAAAACAAAGTAGGACGCAAGAGAAAACTAACCTTCAAAGTAAAACTGGAAGTAAGAGAAAGAAACACAACAAAACCAACAAATTAAAACGAGTAAAACACAACAAATACCATGGACCATTTTTATGTTATCTCCAGGTCTAGAGATATGAGCACATCATTTTCGCTGAAACCTGAATACAAAATAAAAGTTTTAACTAGATTTGCAGATTTGACACATAAACACACACACATCCTGAGCTGCTGCAGTCAGATGATCTGATTAAGAAAATTACCCCCATATTTAAATACTTTTGTAAGTTTTTGAAGACAGTTTTAAAAAGACTGAAGGAACAAAAGCATTTCCAGCCTCAGTGACCTAGTACCCTGGTAATCTTGAAAATTTCCTATTATGACAGAGAATTCTCAGTCTCGTTATCTTCCTTATGGGTGTTAATGGTCTAACCACATGGAGGGTACTGAGGGGACAAAGCTCACAGAACAAGTGCTGCCTTGTTGAACGCTCACACTCGTACCTCGCTGGCGTCCAGTAGACCAGTGGGACCGGCAGGATCGTATAACACTGTCCTGTTTTTCTCATGGAATTTTGTGGTTTGAGCAAAAACCTCTTCTGGCCACTGGTGCAGGGATTTTTTTTTTTTTTTTTTTTATTATAAAAAAAAAAGCTCAATCCACAAATGCTTCTGCCTCTTTCTGCATGCTGGAGACGTGCCCCATCATTATATGATAAGACTTTCAAGAGTTAGGGGAGGACAGGCACTTTGCCAGTCAAGTTCATACAGTATACTGTAATTCATCATTTGTTAGATTAAGTTCCCATTATCATTATGAGATTCAACAGAAAATGTAGTTGCCAAAATGGAAATGAAATTGATTCATACTGAGGATCAGATGAATTATGGAAATGGAATAGAGTGTGGGAAAACAGACTTTGAGAGTTTCCGTTTGTGTTTGCAGTCAGCTGGAAAAGGTGAGTCAGGTTAAAACATGGACATCCTTTCGGTGAGAGCAGATAAAAAAAAAAAAAAAAAATTGCCTCAGTGGCACACAGACTCATTTCCCTTCCACAGACACAGGTGAAAGTACATTTACTCAGGGATTGTACTTCAATAGTTTTATTTTAATTTGTTTTTAACATTTATCTAACAGATTGTAGTTGCTTATCTAAACCTACGTATGCTGGGATTTATGAAAAGTCATATATTCAAGCATGTATTCGTGGACAGATTACTGAACAGGCCTGCTGGGCACAGGCCGAGTGTCAAGGGTCCTGTGCTGCAAAAAATACCCATTCAGAAGCAAAAACAACCAAAATAAGACTCAAAACAGATGCAAAAAGACCACAAAAAGATGTAAACCAATGAGAAAGACACTCATAATCACCCCAGAGAGAAACAAAACAATTACGAAGAGTCCCAAATTGTAAATCTAAAGGCACATTTCTACCACGGCAGAACAGATTTTGGTCTGGTGTGCCGACCCAAATTTGAATTGTTCGTGTTTTCTCAAAACCGAACAGTTAGTTTGTCTTTGGGAACCACAAAATAGTAAGACCTGAAGCTGCAGAAGCTTTATTGAAAAAAGAATTAATAAATAAATCTGTGCAATATGTCTTGGATCTCTGTCCTGCTGTGCCAGCTTGCTTTCTCTCTGTTCTCTTTGGCTCTGTCTTTCTGTGTGTGTGTGTGTGTGTGTGGAGGCAGACTTACCTGGCTTGTGTGCTTCAGAGGCAGGGCCACCTTCAGTTTTCCTATGCTCCTCCTGCTGACACACCTGGGCGCAATCACTCACCTGCTACTTAAGCCTGGAGTTTCCACTCAGGCATTGTCAGATTGTTGCACTGTTCAGTGTTTTTAAGTCTTATATGGTTCTTGTCGGTGTTACTGTTTGGACTTACCCGGCTCTCCTCTCTTGCAGACCCTCTCCTTGTGTTGGTTATCTGCGGAAAAACCCTGTGAAAAGAAATGTGTGGAGAAAATTCTTGTGGAAAACCTGGACTTACCTCTCCCCCGCCCCACTCTCTGAAATACAAAGGAAACCTCACCATTCTTGCATTATTGATGTGCTTTGCTGCTAAACCTGTAATAAACCTGTTAAACTTTACCTTGGTGTGCAATGTTTGAGTTCCAAGCCTTGATACAATATGCATAAATACCTCATGTAACTCCATCACACTTAAGAGAATATTGAGATATAGAAGAATGCTTAAAGTTTTCAAGTATATACCCTAGGATCTGCCATCTTACTTGGTTTTCTGGTGGAAAAATGTAAAAGAGGTTCAATCCAAATACAAAGAGATCCAGAATGAGAATAAAGAGACAGAAAAGAACTACAAAAAGACATTAAATGTCTGGCTCCTTTGTAAGAGGTCTTTCATATGACCGGAGCCAGGGGCAACCTGTTTCTTAATCCACATAATACACTTAAAATCACTGTGTTGAAAATAACCAGTGTGGGTCAACATGGCAATAAGGGGTTATTTTAACCGTGCGTATTACTTATTAGTAATATAAAAACATTACACCACTTTAACACTATATTTTATATTTGTCTTAAATTAAGAATCTAAAAGCTTCTTTCAGTACTGATTTATACCTGATATTCACACTGAGAGCCTGAATCTCATGAGCTCTAAATAAACCAACAAGCTGACAAATGTTTCATGTCTGTTTGGCATTTTCATCTGTGCTTTTTTAACCTGCTTTGTGGTTAATAAAGAGATTCTCCACTGCAACCCTGCACCGTAAAAATGATGGTTCACACCCACCACACTGGCAACACAGTAGACTGAACTCCTCGACATACGGTTTCCCCCTTTTTTTTTCCTCCAACATGAAAAGTCTGCACAAAATTTCATTGCAATACATTCAGAAGTTGGGATATCTTAGTCTGGACCAAAGTGGAGAACTAACAGACACTGTCATCCTAAAAAGATGAATGAAAGAGCATCTCTACAAATGTCACAGTACAGCTTAGTGTTATCGTACAGAATCCAGCACACCTCCTTTGCTGCAGACATGGCACTTAAGAAGAACATTGCTGGTAAAGTTAAAGCAAGGACAATAAAAAACCATATGGATCAAAGCGAGTTAAATGAACAAGAACAGAACTACTAAACTGCCATCTGCCTTCACTTTAGATTGCAGAACAGTAAACAGCAGACATGCCATCCAGCGTAGAGGAATCTGTGTATGTGCCCGATAAATCAAAGCCAGTGTGGCAGCTTCAGCTGAGCGTGCATTCAGCTTTTATCAAGCATCTGCTCTGTGTTCTTCATGTGCACAGGATGACCCTGCTGCACTGAAACACCCGAGGGGCCTGTAGCAGGCTGGTACAGTACATCAGGGGAATCCCATCAAACACCTTTCCTCTCTCTCTCTTCTTCCAAGAAACGTACCCCTGCTAAACAGAGCGTGTGCACAAGGCTACTCAAGCTGCAATTACAGCTCTGATTACAGATACAATACAGGAATTGCCACTCAAGAGGCTGACTCAATGGAGGAAATGGAAAGCCCCAAGAGAACCAATTAGGGAAAATGTGAAGTGTAGTTTTTACATTCAAAACAGAACACTTTAAATTTCCTGTCACCATTTCCTGAGGTGTATTGTTGTCAGATGTAGAGTATACTATTAACTCCAGAGGTCAATATTCTCTTTGAAAACAACCGAAAATGTGTGTGAGAATGCCATCTGCTGGCAGACATTGGAGCTTATAATAATATATGTTCAATTAAATGTTTTCATTTTTATTTTTTCACTGATTTGATGATGCTATGTAGTGATATGCACACAGTGTATTAATTTATTACATTTATTTGACAGCTTTTAATCTAAGAGATTGTTAAAACATTTTAAAATTGACTTGAGCTACGGCCACTTGCATGCATGCATAAAAAAAATATAGTATGTGTAGCAGAACTTTGGTTTTTATGCCTCATAAATCATGTCACACAGATTTTGTCTTGTGATCCTTTATGGGGGGAAACCACTGCACAATACTAGCCTTATGAAGAAGTTAAAACTGTCTCTAGACTGAGTACAACAATAAAATTCATCTACACCCTGATGTATTTCTTTAAACACTGGTAAATGGTCTGTATTTATAGCATGTTTTAAGCTTTTTAATGTGTTTCTCATTCAACTGTTCACACCATGGACTGTATGTAAGGTGATCTGGTCATTTTGGAAGCAAGTCTCACCGCTCAGCAGCCAGGCAGTTTTTTTTGAAGCATTACCTGAACTCCTTTTAATTTTAATGTCACCAGGACATAATAACTGCATGCACAGTCAAAACTGTTAAAAACCACTTCAAAAGCTCACTGACTTTGCCCCGAAATAATTTTTACCTTCCCCTGGAAGTTATACTTCTCCCGCAGAGTTCTCCTATAGATTTTAGGATTATTTGAGTGCTTCTCTCTCTTACAATATCTCTGATGTTAATAATTGCTCTGTAAACAACACACCAGAAGATGCCATGCCAAGCACTGGCCTGCCATTAGAAGTATGCTGGGTCCAGCATCATGCTCAAGGACAACTTCCACATGAAGAGGGGCCAGTCAAGCCATCTGAGCCATAATAATGTCATATAAACTCTCCTGCCACTTCATTAGGTACACCTGTTCAAGTGCTCATTAACACAAATATCTAATCAGCCAATCACATGGCAGTATCTCAGTGCATTTAGGCATGTAGACATGATCAAGACAACCTGGTGTAGTTCAAACTGAAGATCAGAAAGATCAGAAGATGGGGAAGAAAAGTGATTTAAGTGACTTTGAATGTGGCATGGTTGTTGATGCCAGATGGGCTGGTATTTCAGAAACTGCTGATTTACTGGGATTTTCCCACACAACCATCTCTAGTGTTTACAGAGAATGGTCTGAAAAAGAGAAAATATCCAGTGAGCAGCAGTTCTTTGGGGTGAAAATGCCTTGTTGATGCCAGAGGTCAGAGGAGAATGGCCAGACGGCTTCGAGCTGATAGGAAGGCAACAGTAACTCAAATAACCACTTGTTACAACCGAGGTATGCAGAAGAACATCTCTGAATGCACAACACGTCAAACCTTGAAACAGATGGGCTACAGCAGCAGAAGACCACACCGGGTGCAACTCCTGTCAGCTAAGAACAGGAAACTGAGGCTACAATTCACAAAAGCTCACCAAAATTGGACAATAGAAGATTGGAAAAATGTTGTCTGGTCTGATGAATTGTGATTTTTGTTGCAACATTCAGATGACAGGGTCAGGATTTGGTGTAAAGGACACAAAATCATGGATCCATCCTGCCTTGTATCAACTGTCCAGGCTGCTGCTAGTGGTGTAATGGTGTGGGGGATATTTTCTTGGCACACTTTGGGCCCCTTAGTATTGCTTAAAGACCTGCCTGAGTATTGTTGCTAGCCATATCCCTCCCTTTATGACTGCAGTGAACCTATCTTCTGATGGCTGCTTCCAGCAGGATAATGCACCATGTCACAAAGCTCAAATCATCTCAAACTGATTTCTTGAACATGACAATGAGTTCACTGCACTCAAATGACCTCCACAGTCACCAGATCTCAATCCAATAGAGCACCTTTGGGATGTGGTGGAACAGGTGATTCACATCATGGATGTGCAGCTGACAAATCTGCAGTGACTGTGTGATGCTATCATGTCAATATGGACCAAAATCTCTGAGGAATGTTTCTAGCACCTTGTTGACTCCATGCCATGAAGAATTAAGGCAATTCTGGAGGCACAAGGGGGTCAAACCCCAGCACTAGCAAGGTGTAACTAATAAAGTGTTCAGTGAGTGTAAACCATGAGTACAATTTTTTTTTACCAAATGTTTCTCTAAATATTGTCAAGTCTACAACTTTGTTTTCCCGCCGTGAGTACCTGCTTCATTTCCTTTTTCCATCCTTGACAAAATATAAATATTTCTCAGAATAATATTTGTTATCTAGAAGCAAAACAACAGTTAAAAGTCAAATGGTTTCCAGAGTTAACCTTTTATTCAAAGAAACAATCAGGATCATAGCTGGCTCACGGTAAAGTGAGAATGCTACAAGTCATATATATATATACAACCAGTTTCATCCGTCACCTAAATGATCAATTAGCTTTTAAGGAATAAAAGCGGCACAAAAAGAAATCAAAATAAAGTCAAATAAGCCTCACAAAACAGAAATGTGTAACAAAATACTGGTCATATGTTGAGTTGGTTGCTAGGTTAAAAGGAGAAAATGTATACAGGAGTTAATGTTCTTTAAGTGCCACTGTTATTATATTTTTAATGAGACACCAGTGTATGAAAAGTGTCACTCATGCATATAAAAGAACCTCAGGTGTTTGAAATTTTTACAAGTGGTGGGGGAAAAAAAAGGATGACAGTCCTCTTCCTGCTCCACAAAGCAGAGCAGTATTAGGACAGATATGCCACACATCTCTCTAGATAAAAGGAATTCCTAAAGTCTTCACACTGTTCCTCTTGTTAATTGCATTACATCATGCCTATACTGTGCTACAGGTCTTCTGACAGGTAACGCCACATAAGGGTTTTTTCCTTTCACAATTAAGAGAATCACAAGTAAAAACATTAGAAACAGATAACATATCAAGTATAACACTAATAAAACAAGGATACCTTATGGGAAAAAGAATCTACTGAAAAACATTCTCCACGTCTTTAATTTAAACTCAATGTAGCATCTATGTAGGAGGGTCTAGCTCTTCGCTAATGCAGCCTAGTCAAAGTGAAAGAGTGGTGTGACTGTTGACAAAGCATAGATGCTATTTGAAGGGTTCCTGCCCCATATGTATCTGTGCCAAGAGGATGTAATGCAGGCTGGGCTGGGCTGGGCTGGGCTGGGCTGGGCTGGGCTGTGCTAAATGTTTCATCTGACTAAATTCAATTGATATTCTATAAGGGGCAACAATTACAAATGTATTTACATTCTGCATTTGGTATACTTATATTTTATACTTAGAATATTTACTATAAAGGTTGTGGCTGAGTTTAAATTAACTTCACATGCACAAGAGAGATAATGAGCATCACAAGTCTAAATCAGAGCTGTAATGTTACTGCTAATACAAACAGAAAGATTCCTACAGCTGCTTCTATTTAGAAGTCTTCATTTGGTAAGGAATAGGCTTTTATAGTGAAGCAGCCCCAGAAAATTCAATGTGGAGAAAAATTATGCAATCATTGGATCAAGGATAAAAACTAACATTTTGGGCTTCTTCTTTTTCCATGGTTTCTTTATTACACACAAAGTGGAATGGTGTGTGAACATTAGGTTGGGTTGAGTTAAAGTGTCTGGGTTTAAATGCAAATTAAATGGCATTACTTGTATGTATACATAAATCACAACCCTGTTATAATAATAATAATTCAGAGATAAAAATATAACACATATTTTTAAAAAACAATGCATAGCATAAACATCATTGCAAAATCCAGCCACACTGCACTTCATATCCAAACCTCAGCTAGGCCATTTGTTTCCACAAGTAAAAACAGGTGTCTGGAGTGTTTTGTTTTTCCAGGTGGAGCTTGCTGCTCAGGCAGAGAGAGCAGTGGCGAGAGTCTAAAGCGCTCCTGTTTAAAAAAAAAAAAAAAAAAAAAGGGGGGGGGGGAGAAAAAAAGGGGGGGGGGGGGGGGGGTGAGGGGGGGAGGGGGGGGGGGGGGAGGGGGAAAAT
>VUQI01016159.1:34394-48776 GCA_015106735.1 Paratilapia polleni
GATACTGTATAAAAAAAAAAAAAAAAAAAAAGAGGGAGGGAGAAGAAAAGAAGTGAGGCGTTTCTGGGGTTCAGAGGTTGAGGAAGAGGGAGTGAGGAGGAAGATTTTGGACTCTCTGCTCTAAACACTGCTGCTCAGGAACACGGCTCCTTCGACTCTGCGGACTCCATGGTACCCGTATCAAAAGGAGGCTCGCTCTCTAGGTGTCCTCCTCCTCTTCCTCCCCTCGGTTGCCCACCACCCGCTTTCTCAGGGCGTCGTCAGAAAAACCTTGCCCCTTAGGTTCAGGGCGGCCCTCGGGAGACCCTCTCCGCTTTCTCCAGACCTCATCCTGGTCACCATCCTCCTCTTCCTCCTCTTCATCGTCATCTTCCTCGCCATCAGCCTCATGGGCATCCTCTTGTTGCTGGATTAACCTTGCTTGCTCCATAGTCTGTTTCTCTGCAGAATAACATTCATACAACCATCAGTGTCTGTTTTAGTCAATGTACAGAACATAAATGTGAATTATGGGGCCTGTTGAATTAATAATTACTATAAGCTCTTATAAAACTCACTCTGGTAGTAATCAGGAGAAGAAAATCTTCGTGAAGGGAAGACGAAATCTGCAATGAACACCAGTAACTGCAACAGACAAGACAGCAATAACCATTAAACCACTGGCAATGCATCCATTTGTACTTGATGAACGATGCAAGAACTTCAAAACAGAATCATTTCGATTTCATAATGACAAAGTGCGGCAAAGTTACTCACCAGACCCAACGCAAGGCCAGAGAACAGAGTGGCCAAGCCAAAGATAACATATGAACCCCACACGGGAATCCCCAGCTGCTCCGTCATGTAGTTATGACAACGCTGGAAATCAGAACAAACAGTGCTCAGAAATATTCCAACAGTTTACATACAGCAAATTTACCTGCATCAAAAAAGCAGGCTGCTTAGTTTTTAGATCTTTTTAGCTCATGCATTTGTTTGCATGTAGCCAATATTCATTACTTCACGTGGAGGAAATCCAGTAACCTCTAGCGCCACCATCAGGCTCAAATTAAACTGGTCATACAGATACAGCTCATCAAATTGGCTGAATGGTAAAGCAATGTAGAGGGCTGGGAACCACTGTAGGAGAGGTTTTTCAGTCTTCTGAGTGTGTTATTTTAACAGCTATCAGAGCTGAACTGAATTAGATCTAGTGATATTCATCATCAGCTAATCAAATAAATACCAACTAAGCATTGTCCATTTACCCAAAGTCTGATGTATTACTCTCTTAAATTATTATTTAAAGAGCCACCACTGTAGTGCATGTTTCTTCACTAGTATGAACAAAAGTATTATGTTTATATTGACTAAATCCCCACATACAGCGAATACAGGGTGTCTACAGGTATAAAAAAATAAATAAATAAAAAAATCAATTTAAGACTTTTAACAACATTTTACATGGCATTGAAACCAACCTTGCAAAGGAAATACACATCAAAAGTGAAAACATATTTCAAATACACTGATTTCAGTTCAAAATTAACAGCAAAGTAAAATAAAAGTATTTGGTAGAGTCTGTCCAGGTCTGTTTATTAATGTGAAAAGGAAAGGGAAAAAAACACCTTTAACAACAATCAGTTATTGACATTCTTAAGCCATTTATCATCAAATGCGCATCTCTCCAATTAAGTAGAGTAAGGCCTTGTTCTTCTTCATAATATTCAGGGTTACTGTTGCTTCTGCCAGGAGTAAGCACAGAGGAATGTTTTTAGATTTAAGCCACAACTGATAAGTTAGCTGCATGCACTGCTGTATGTGAAAAAGGTTAACCGTGATTCAGTGCTCTCTTACTGGGCTTTTTAACCGGAGCAGCTTGTTCCAAAAAAAGCGTGGCCTCAACAGAGTAATGTCATTGGTGGATCTAAATGAGTATTTAGGACAAAAATAGCAACATTGTGTCCTAAAAATTCTTGCAGTGATGTTGACTAAAAACACTTGAAACCCATCCAAACAGAATTTGAGATAATTTAATAGTTTTTTCACTTTGCTAAATGGGTATTTCAGACACGTCTGGTCACCTTAGTCTGTTCGAGATTATTTCCTCCTATCTGACTAATGTTGATTTGCGTTGAGCTTTCTGGCCTACAATGTGCATTGTCTGTGCTCCCTGTGAGGTCCACTTACATTTTGTTTTACATTTAGTGTGTCAGCCCTACAACCCCGTGAAACTGGATTAGAAGCTTCTACTTTGCACATGAAAGCAAAGTAGTAACTTCCACATGCAATTTCACTTTAGGCATCACTTGCACACAAAACAAATACAGTGATGCATAACAACCTACAGCACTTCCCAGAGAGAAATCCTCACTTACCCTGATAAACATGGAGAGCTTGAACAAAGCAGACATTGAATTCATTCTGCCAAAAGAGGAGGGGATGAGAGCATGTAATTAAACGCTGTTTCAATTTCTAACATCACTACAAAGCCTAAAGACAAAAATAACAAGAGTGGCATAGGAGGGTGTGTGTTTGTGTCTCACTTAAAAGCATCATAAAGAAAAGAGGAAATGTCTGATGTTATTTTCTGCTGTTTCAAAGAAGTAACATTATTACTGGACTAATGATTAAATGGAGGGAGAGGAAATGTTCCCATCACAAATTCTAGCTTGAACATGGAAGAAAACTAATAAAAAATAAAAAAAAAAAGATTAAAATATTGATATAATAACATCAAACAGTGTAGACTTCACTTAAGGCACAAACTCACAAAAATGAGGACGGTCCAAACCAAGAGGAAATTGGCTCGACTGCTTTCCATTTCTGTTCATGAACAAAGCTGAGGAAGTCGTCTTTAGTGCGAGCGCCCTGGTACTTCCGGAAGACTCCATCCTTACAGCTGAAACACACACAGATTCATACAGATAGAGTCATGCTTGCTTAGGGATCATCTTATCCGCTGATACACTATCCAAAAAAAAAAAGTGTGCATTTAGCTGCCTATAGCTGCTGTGAGCCTGACATTCAGAGCTGAAGCCGAGAGACAACCTATGGGATAAGGTAGCACAGTTGGTGATAAGATAAATACACAAATTTTCTCCACTTAAGTGTTTAAACTGAGTGCAACAAACAAATTATTCAAATTAGGATACAAATAAGCATTTTGTGGCGGCTGTGGCTAAGGAGGTAGAGCGGGTCATCTACTAATTGGAAGGTCAGTGGTTTGATCCCCAGCTCCCTTAGTCTGCATGTCAAAGTATCCTTGGGCAAGATACTGAACCCCGAGTTGCCCCCAATGTGTTCGTGTGAGTGTGTGTGAATGTTAGATAGAAGCACTTATAGGCGATTTATGCTTCTGCGGGAAACTGACGCCGTACCTACGTCGTAACCGCAAACCCCTCTGAAAACCTACGGTGCAACTTAGGACATAATCTGATATGCACCTCCCTAGAAATGTAACTACATGTTGCGTTGACGCAGCCCAAAACTATTGTTATTGGCCTGTTCAGTACCGTCGATTCCTCCTGTGCATTTCCGGCTATTTTTTCCCCCGCAGTTTTTAAATTTATCAGTGAGATAAAACAATAATCGCCTCAACATAAGGAATAATAATCACAGCATCAATATAAGGACTCACAAATGTCAGCAAATTCCTGAAGGGAGATTGCCAAAACTATCGAGGAGGGAATAAAAGTCCCAGCATTTTATTTGTTTCTACCGTGGCAGCACCGCATGTAAAACACCGGGACACACCCACAAGGTAATTAATACATAATGCACCATGCACAAGCATAAATGCCGGCAACGACGTCTGCCACTTACGTAGGTTACGCCGTAGCCTCTACAAAGATTCACCGCAGAAGTCTAAATCAAGCTTTAAGCTTAGAAAAAGTGTTTGTATGAATGGGTGTGTGAATGAGTGTATGTGGCATGTAGTATAAAGTGCTTTGAGTGCTCAAATTGAGTAGAAATGCGCTATATAAATACCAGTCCATTTACCATTTAGCACATTTAGTCACTAACAAAAATTTTAAAAACAAATAAAAGACAATTAATTTTTAAGTAATTTACTGTATCAAGGCAAAGTTCAAAGTACTACTTATGTGTTCTCTTCCCTTAGGTTTTGCATTTTCACACAGATTTTCTGCACTTCCCCTGACTCACAGGTCCAGTTACAATGCACTGCCAACTTATGAAGACATAATGTGGCACCCTATACGATGCATTTATTGCTCATCCTTCCAAAGAAAGCACAGTTGCAGTCAATCTGTCTGCTGGGTGAAGCTGCGGATTTATTAACTGCTTGTACTACGACTACAATCAGCTGAACTGTAACTCCTCTTTTGTGCTCCTACTATAATTAAAACTGGAATTGAACTGGCAGTGTTTCAGAAGGGTAAAAGTAAATATCTTACTAATAGACCACAGGAATTCAAGAGCTGAGCCTGCAAAAACATGTCAGTTCACTGCACTCACACATACACACACAAGCCCAGCACTAGCTAGTATTGCACAAATTATAAACTCAGGTAGCACAGTCAGAACAGCCATTGCTATAATCTGTTTTAGTCACCCTCAGCAGCCAAATAAACAGTGTAGACATGCAGCTCAACCTTTCCCTATGAATCACTGGGAAGTAAAGGAAACAAAACACAACAGTAGTTCAGGGGCACCACAGAAGTCTCAGTTTTTCATTTTAAATTTTGGACTGTTGGCTGGGTAACTTAATATTTTTTTGGCATTTTGCCTGTATAGGATACTTATATTGGAAACAGACAGGAAATGTGGAGAAAGAAGGCAGGCTAGACTTGCAGCAAAATTTCAGCAACTGAATCACTCCTCAGATGGGTTTTTTTGAAAATGCATTGACATAGCACAGAATGAAATTTTACTCTTTAAAAGTAAAAAAAAAAAAAAAAACAAAAACATTTTTTGCTGTCCACAGTCCAAATTATGTCAAAGCAGAGCTTCTTTCAAGGCTGGGCTTAACAAATGCAAAAGAGGAAGCAATGAAAACCACAAAATAACCAAGAACTTACTGATAAACAGTAGGAAGTGAGGTGATGATGAATCGCCCGCTCAGACCTTAGAGAGGGAGGAGACAAGTGCAGTCAGTGTGCAGGAAGGAACATTTCAACTCATACAGGATTACAGACCTGACAGAGGAGCTGAAGTAATCTTCAGCTACAGGCCAACACTGATGTTAACGGTTTATACGGGGCTGGAAAAAGAACACTGACACAAAATGCAGCAAATAAACTAAAGCAAATAACTTATAAACTGACTGCATTTTGTATCCTTGTTAAGAGTTCTGTGTGGACTCTTAAACCTCACTGTTCACTGCAGAGCGGCCATATGCTGTAATACCATGCTTTCAGTACACAGGGGTTTCCTGAAGTGGCCTGAAAGCTTGGTTTTCTTATGAGTGTACGAGTCACTGTGTAGATGGCAACTGGGAGAGGTCATTCAGACCTACCTGGTTGCTCCGTCACGTCCACCTTGGCTATGTTGACCCCCATGTCCTCCCCCCAGGCCGCAAACTCCTTCCACACTGGTTGGAGCTGCTGGCATGCTGGACACCAGGGTGCGTAGCTGAAAGAGATTGAGTTTCACAAAGAAAGGCTTAGATAAACAACACAATCAATGAGTTCAACACGCAGATACCCACTAATCTACGATCTGAAGTGCTTTTAGCTGCCTGTATGCTTTATTAGCCCTTCAGTTAGCAAACTGAACACCATACAACTCTGATATAAGATGGACATTTCCAGTTTATCGCAGCTAAAGGTAGGCATAAAAGCTAATATTCAATAAAACTGATGATTGTGGCTTGAAGCTCGTAAACTCATAAGCTCAAAATTAAATCTAGCTAGCTAGCTGTTAGCACCGAACGTTAGCAGGACACTGACAATTCAATCATCCATTCTCCTGTCAGGATTTCCTCCCAGTTCCCGTCGGTCACTTCTTTGAGACTGTCCGGCTTGGCCGAAACTGACGACGATATTAAACATATCCCCAGCAGTAAAAGGCATATCCATGAGCGCTGTTTTGTTTGACAAGGTAAAGAAAACATTTTTGAGCCTGTGCTGCTGCTGCTGCAACTAGCTAGCACACACGCCATATCTGACTTCCGCCGTGCGCATAAACGTCACTAGTCAGCTGATGAGTCAAATTATTTTGAATGGTTTTATCTATTTGGATCCTTTTTTTTATTATTATTATTTTTAGATTTTAGAAAAAAAAATCTGAAATTCCCATTTTTAAAATGTTTAATCTCTGGATGAATTTACGACCAAAATATATTGGGGAAACATATAATACCTGTTAGCTTTAGGGTTTTTATGCATTTATTTTATTTTATTTTATTTTATTTTACAGTATGAGCCTGCCTGGCTTAATTTAGCAAGTGTATTGTTTTATGGTTTTTTTTTTAATTTATTTTGTTTTTCTTTTAATTTTTAATCCTTAAAAAGTAGTATGATAGGGTGCCAAAAGAGTAACTGTGGTATTGTATGAGGAAGTCAGGAGTGGCAGAGAAGTATGTGAGAATGGTGCAGGAGATGTATGAGGACAGCGAGACCGTGGTGAGGTGTGCGGTGGGAGTGACAGATGGGTTCAAGGTGGAGGTGGGATTGCATTAGGGATCAGCTCTGAGCCCCTTCTTGTTTGCAGTGGTGATGGACCAGTTGACAGATGAAGTCAGGCAGGAGTTTCCGTGGACTTTGTGATCGGTAGTGAGAGTAGGGAGTATGTGGAAGAGAGCCTGGAGAGGTGGAGGTATGCACTGAAGAAAAAAGGAATTAAAGTTAGTAGAAGCAAGACAGAAAACGTGTGTGAATGAGACTGAGGCCGGTGTAACAGTGAAGCTGCGAGGAGCAGAGGTAGTGAAGGTGGATGAGTTTAAATACCTGGGGTCAACCATTCAAAGCAATGGACAGTGCACAAGAGAGGTAAAGAAGAGAGTGCAGGCAGAGTGGAGCAGGTGGAGATGGGTGTCAGGGATGATTTGTGACAGAAAGATAGCAGCAAGAGTGAAAGGGAAGGTTTACAAAATGGTAGTGAGACCTGCTATGATGTATGGTTTGGAGATGATGGCACAGACCAAAAGGCAGGGAGTGAAGGTGGAGTTGAAGATATTAAGGTTTTCATTGGGAGTGACTAGAAATGAGTACATCAGAGGGACAGCTTAAGTTGAGTGGTTTGGAGACAAAGTTAGAGAGGCAAGGCTGAGATGATTTGGACAAGTGCAGAGGAGGGATAGTGGATATATTGGACAAAGAATGTTGAACATGGAGCTGCTAGGCAGGAGGAAAAGGTGAAAGGAGGACATGGAGAATGTTGTGTGTCAGAGGAGGATGCAAGGGACACAGGGTGAGATGGAGGCAGATGATCCGCTGTGGTGACGCCTAAAGGGAGCAGCTGAAAGAAGAAGTCCTTAAAAAGCAGTAGCATTAAAGGGAAACAGAAACATGCTTAACTGATGTTTCCTTTTTAAGATTTAATTGTTCTAAATTATCACTCCTTTAAAATATTTGTGTTTTTTTTTAAATAAATGTCTCTTACCAGCAGATAGTGCTGTTGTTTAAAAAAATAAAACAGAAAGGCGGTCGCTATTGCAGTTGTGTGTGTATTAACTGGGTACCTCTTTCAAGTAGCGCACCTTTTAAAATAGCTTATAAGCTATAAATAATTGAACAATAATTAGTAAATCATTTACTACTGCTCTATAGATCTGAGTATAAGCTAATGATGTTGTCAGACTGGGTGAAAGGACTGCATAGAATCTGTCTAATGTCTTACTATTGGCTATTAATAAATCTATTAGGTACAACTTATATGTCACAAAAGGCTTTTAAATAAAAACAGTACAAAGGACTGTTTGCAGCCAACTGACAAGTCAGTTAACTAACTGAACTAATAGTGAAGCATATTTAAGCACTGGAAGAGGATGTGTAGAAGTCCATCCATCCATCCATCTCTTTCTACTTATCCAGGTCCAGTAGTCCAAGCAGAGATGCTCAGACCTTCCTCTCCCCAGGGAGGGCTGTATTTTTCATGCACTGCTTGCAAAACCTATTTGATATGACTTGAATGTGAAGTACACCTTCCTGCCTTCAAATTCATAAGTGTGCTATTGAAGCTTCTTAGCAAGTTCATGTCAAGAGCTTAGAGTCTGTATTCAAAGCATTCTTCTTTTCAGCTTTTTCATCCACTGGGTTGTCATCCATTTACTATTTTGTGAGTATTGCTTTGAAATTCAATAGAGAAGATTTTTTTGTTTAGTGACCATATAAAACAAAACTGTGTTAATGCTTCCCACCAATCTCTTTACCTGAATAAGGAAACCAGTGTATGTGTGTGTGTGTGTGTGTGTGAGAGACAGTCCCCTTTCTTTTCATGAGAGGACGTCACTCTGAGTAAATCTGCAGAATGAGAGGACTTATTATTGTTGGGAACCTGCAGGCAAATTGCAACAGCTTCTGGTTATCAGTGCACCTCACACTCTAAAAATACCCTCCAGATGACATCCATTGCCCCCTTTCTCCAGCCATCAGCGGTGCTCCACTTACAAGGTTAAGTTTTTCTTGGCCTGCAACTGTGTTGCTTTGGTTCACTCTCAGTCGGTGAACGGTATTTCCAGTCATTTTTTTAAAAATAAATAAACTTTTAGTAGATAATGGATAATTGTAAAAATCAAGCTATGAGTTTTCCCTATTGTCTCTCCAACAGCAACAGCAGCACCAACAGAGTTTTCTGGATTTATTAACAGCACTGGATGCCAATCTGCCAACTTTTGCCATTGGTCATTTACTTTTACAGTGAAAAAAATGTATTTTCCCCAGACACTGCAATTATAAAATTGTCAACTTTAATGGCGTTTTTGGAGTTAATCCCTGCATTTGATGAGATTTCAAGATTTCACTATTTTAAAGGTCAAGTTTGACAGAGCCTTTTGGAGAACAGTGACCTTTTTTGTAGTGTTTCCTTAAGCTCACAAAAGTAGTGTAGTGGGTCACTTATTCAATTGATAAGCAAATGGCTGCTCAGTCCCAGCTAGAGACATAAGTTCCTTTTGGGGTTGCATTAGGAAGGGCTTCTGTTGTAAAACTCTGCCAAATTAAACATGTGGAGCTAATCCCTCTGGTGACCCCTTGTGACAAGGGAGCAGCCGAAAGTTTTGGGTTTTGTCTTTGTTTTTTGTTTTAGCTCAATGAAAGGCCTCAAGGTCAACCTGGCTGCTTTTCCATTGTGCAGAGACATACTGTGTTTCCTTATCTGGTCAATAAACTGCAGCACTTTGGCACCCTCTCAGCAGCATCAAGTGTAGATGTTTGTCTTTCTGGCAGCCATAATTTTCACCTTTTTTTCCTTTTACTTACATGTTCCTGCAGCTCTATCTCTGTATGTATATAAAGACCATCAGTGCTCTATTTTATGTGCAACTGTACTGTCATGCAGCTCTCAGACTGTCCATGTGACAGCTAATGGATTTCAATAATTTGAAGAATGAGAAGTGGCACAGCGTTGGAGTAAGGAGGTAGAACATCACAGTGGAGCCTCTCAAACCAGCTACGCAACACTTGGGTGGATCCAGTGTCTCTGGGTATTCCATGTCTTTCCCAAACCTCATATTCTTCTTTACTTGTTCCACTTGAATATTGTAATCAAATGTTTCATTAATCTCTGGTGAAGAGCTGATTTGTGATGTGTCCACGTGTTGTTTTACTTTTCCAGCACTCTCCATCACAGTGAAGCACCAGGTTTTTCGCCCACATTGCAATTGTGGAGGCATTTGAATGCATTCAATCAAAGTACTTTCTCTTTTTCTTAGTATTAATAGCTGCTGATATGAACATGATATGCATAATGGCTTTAAAGTTAGGATTGCCTTGTTTATATTACAGTCTGGCCGAAGGGCTGGTTGAGTGTAATCCATAACTTTTGTTTTTATTAAAAATAAATTAAGTGCACTGTCTGGTTCAGTCATTCAGCATGAAAAGACATTCTTTTTAACCAATATCCTTTGATAAACCCATTAACATCTAGTCAATCTGGCAGATGTTTCTTTCAGACTTTTATGTGACATTTCTCTCTCATTTTTGGTGGAGCCCAAAAAAAGGGGCTAAAAGATGAGAAACTTGCATTTGGTGTGAGACATCATGTCTCAGGAGCATTTCAGAGGTGGAGCTTTTAATCTGCACTTGGTCTTTTATTTAGAAAATTGGCCTGGTGCTCAGGCCTGGGTTCAAATACACCAGCTGGTTTCTGTGTGGTGTTTGCATGTTCTCCTTGTGCCTGCATGGAACTCTAACTTCCTCCCAGTGACATGCTTGCTAGATTAATTGGTGATTCTAAATTGGCCATAGGTGTGAATGGTTGTCTATCTCTCTGTGATAGACTGGTGACCTACCCTGTAGGTATCATGCTTTTTGCGTCATGACAACTGGAATAGGCTCTGTTTCCTCACAACCCTGAATTGCACAAGCTATTTGCTGCTCTTGTGTCTGACTTCCTGCATGGCTTCCTTTAAAAATTGTATTTTTAGGGACACAGAGTGGATATCCATAAAGCAGAATGTAACATTTATTATTCCTATTTGTACTTTTTTTGGGTGTATAATTAGTTAGCTCATTATTAGCACATAAAAAGGTGATAATTTTTTCTGAAGGTTGCTGCCAGAGTGTGCCACGTACCCTAACCCCAGCAGGCTGTCCCTCCTACTGCCTACCTGGTTTTGTCAGAGCTTTGTGTGTGTCAGCTGGTTTGTCTTCCCTCTTCTGGGTGAAATTTAATAAATGCAGCTTTAAGTTTAACCTCTGCATCTCAGTGTTTTGGTTTGTGTTAATAAGAAAGGCAGCATACTTTTGACATGCAAATATTTTTTATGTAGCCTGTAAAGAGTAAATAGCATGAACTGCTGAGTGCTGTAGGTGGAGTCAGGGTATATTTGTTCCTTTAGCCCCTCTCTGAGGGGTTGTGTCAGCAAAATCAGGGACAAGATATTTCCCAGCTGATGGATGAAGAATGCTAGACATACCTGAGAGCAGAAAAGCCCACCTTGGCAATTACAGCTAAATACCAGCTGGTCCAACATCCTCTTCAACATCTGGAACCAGCGGAGCGGTTCTAATCACCTGTGAGAATTTATATTTTGCCCCATGTCCTCTCATATATCTTACTCATTGTCACAATGAGAACCTTCTATGAGTCACTCTCCAGAGGGATTCACTACCAACTCCTCAGACATAGCAAGCTTCAGGCAACATAACAGCAGTTTACTGTGGATAACTGAATTTGATATTAATTATGTAAGAGTTAGTCTTGTAAGTGCAGATGGGTGTTTAATGCATTTCAGTTTCTTTTAAATAAAAATGTTCTGGAACTGCTATAATTAAAGCAAGGAAGCCAAAGCTCTGCACTCCACCTTTAAACTTCTTTAAATACAACAACTTTCACCCAAAGCCTTAAAATAGCTTAAAATCTCATAAATCCAAACTTTAAATTTAATGTTTTATGGATTTTAGAAACTTCTGTCAGTGAGTGAATGATCAGTTCATTTCCTATGGCGTCAGTGAGCCATGTTTGAAATGGAAGTTGATTTTTTATTGCTTTCTACCAATCTTTCTTCCTTTTTACATTACCCTTTTATGAGTTTTCTTCCTCAGTGTAAAATCCAAACTACAGTAATTGTCTTTGTAACTGAAATAACACCTCCTGCTCCTCTCATAAAAGCTATAAATCCCTCTTCATACCCAAACCACACTAAAGACTCTGCAGCATAATGTCTTTTCTCATTTGCAAAGTCAGTACACACAGTATCTGCAGCCTTCAGGTCAGCAGCCTACAGAAGTGCCAAAGTGTCAAGCTACTGAACCCTCCAGCCAGTGATTAATGAGTCTCTATTCCTCCTAAGTTGCCACTTGGTTGTCATTTGTTTTTTTTTCTATGTCCCCTGAGGGACAATGCTGGATTCAGCCCGTGTGCCACTTTTGGATGTGTTGCACATTGCATGATAAATGATTTGTTTTTCTGATGGTTTGCATTAATTACACTCCTCAGATAAGCTGTTAGAAATGCAGTCCTAATTAACACGCAGTTCTCTGAAAAAACAGCCCTGCTCAGATATAGCGAAAAGTAGAATTCTTTAATGTCAACATGTTGGGCAAGGCAAGGCAATTTTAATTTATAAATCACATTTTATACACAGAGGTGTAAGGTGCCAAACTAGCTAAAGGCTATTAAGAACATAGGAAGAACTTGGTTTTACAAATTGTTGGTGCAGCCCAATTCTGGAAAGTAAAAAACTGTTCTTAAATGTGATGTATGACCATGAATTCAGGAGCTAAAAAAACACAAAAAAGTGAATGCCCCAGCACCCTATGTGAAACAGGATTTTGGCCACAGTCAGTCTCATTTTTAAATTTCAGTGCCTTTATAGGCTTAGTTCAATCTCACTGGGGGGTTGTGGTGGAAAATGCCAGTTACGTGCAATCTCCTCTCTCCTTTCTTTGCATTGTGTTTTACATTTTCCATATCTGTTTCAGCCTGTTATGTGCATTTTCCATGGTCATTTTATTAATATATCAGTAAGCAGGTTTATGTTTGTCTTTATGTATTGTATATGTTTGTCCTAGCCAAGTGAGGCTCTGCAGTGTGATTCTCTCGATCACTGCAGTGCTCTGAGGTTTATTGTCTGCAAAGTGGCCATGTCGCAGTGTGGCATGCAAGGGAAATGAAAGGGAGGGGTGATGCATTGAGTGACACAGGAGGAGGTGCTCTTAAAACTGGATCAGTCGGACAGTGGGTCACTGGGCTGGGGAGCACCGCTGATTCTGCTGAGCTCAGCTTACATCTCGACAGCCCAACTCATCATTGACCAACACTTTAATCTCAACTGACACTTTATTATTTCTACTAAGGCTGCGAAGGGCATAAATTATTGCTTCAGAAGTAATTGAATGTGTCATGGCCTCAAGATTAACTCACCCAGGGTTCTCCAGGGTGAAATAACTTTTATTTTATTATGACTGATTTAACCCCAGAAGGCTTAAATCATGTGTTGCATTTCCCTTTATATATAACTGTTAATGCCAGG
The DNA here is from genome assembly GCA_015106735.1 of Paratilapia polleni. NCBI lineage: Eukaryota > Metazoa > Chordata > Actinopteri > Cichliformes > Cichlidae > Paratilapia > Paratilapia polleni. The sequence goes on from VUQI01016159.1 coordinate 47,473, forward strand.
TGAACTTATATATTTCCCAATAGTATACGTTATATATTTAGGTAACAGTCAGAGAATGCAGACCTTGTCCTGAAAACATTTTACAGGAATGTCTAGCAGTGGAGAAAACGAGGTCAGTGATATTCAAATGACAGTCATCTGTTGCTCTACTTGTGTTGTTTTATTTGGCTGTCTGCAAGAGTAAAAATATTTGTGCAAATTCTATAATTTCTATTCATTTAATGAAAAAAAAGTGCATCCTCCATGTTCTGTTTCGTTTTTACAAAGCAGTGGGTACAGGTTCACTGGGATTTTGCATGCAGGAGATTAGTTTAGGAGTGTTCGTGGGTAATGGTGTGCAAATTGGGATGCCACTTTATGAGACTCTGTAAATGTGTCAGGCAGCAGCAAGGGAAAGGCAGCTCCTCCGGTTCCTCTAATTGGATTTGCACGTGTGGTAGAAGGCCTGGATTCATTTGGAATAAAAGTCTTTATTCTGCTCGTCCTACGCAGTCCATCCTATTGTTCTACATTTTCAATTACCTGAGCACCATTCTGGAAAGGATGCAAGGGTGCTTTTAAGAATCAGCTCACTTGTTATGATAAATCAGAACAGAACAGGGTAATTTTAACATTAAAGAAGATTCCACCACTCTTCTTCAGCTGCAATTTAATGTTTCTTCCTACAGGTTCTTCTTGGAACCACTACAGGTTGACATGAGCTGTTTAGAGCGGAAACTACTGGCAGCAACTCTGATAGTTTTTTTCTGAAATTTTGGAGATCCTTTTGGTGGTCCTTTTTAGTCTCAATTTAGTCTGGTTTGTATTTTGTGTCAAGTACACATGTATTATCTACATCACCTGATCTTCCAGCTCTCTCTCTCTCTGTCTAATATATACAGTATATATATATATATAGAGAGAGTTACTTCTCAACATTTTACCATTTTGAACAGGAGTGAGTAATTTCAAACTGAATTCACGTTTTTATACCCAGATTTGAGCCGGCACACTGGACTTCTCTGAGAAGTCAGAAATTAATCAAGCATAACATTCAACCACTAAAACTTTTTTTTTTTTCAGGAATGCAAGCAAATAACTGTAATTTGCCATCTTAATTAAAAAAATAATATAATTTACTATTTTTTTCTGCTTTTTTGTAAAACAGTAAATTTAAAAAATTAATGGATAACAACAATTACATTTTAGCATTAAAAATATAAATACAGCTTGCACATACTGGTGGTTTGGTGGATATATATATATATATATATATATATATATATATATATATATATATATACATATACAAAAAAAAAATAGAG
>VUQI01016160.1:2260-13374 GCA_015106735.1 Paratilapia polleni
AAAAGCTAAGAAGTTAAATAAATAAATAAATAAATGTTGACAATCAAGAATTGAATTCAATGGGAAGAACACAAATTATTGACCGAAAAGGTGTAGGCTTAATACACCTACACTTGTTACAGACAGCATATTCTAAATAGCAACACTTTTCTAACTAGATTACATAAAAACAAACACCAAAGAAAATACAATATTAAGAACAAACATTAAACAAGGACAAAAACAATTTTTTCATAAAAATGCTAATCATGCCTCATTCTTATATTTGTTTGCCAACTTATTTTTGAATTTATATAGTGAACCGCACAATCCTAATTCCTAATTCCACATCCCAATTATGTCACAAATCGACCCCTCTAACAGATCTTTTTTTCGTGTAAATACAAAAAAAAAAAAAAAAGTGTGTTGCACTTGAGTGATACTAAGCAATTAGCTTGGCAATTCTTCAAGTTTACTCAATAATACTGAAAGTTTTACTGAGTAGTACCGAAAGTTTCTTGGTCTGACTCCAGAAGATTATCTTCTGGAGTCAGACCACACATAAACACACCATTAGTGGCATTTACCCTGTGTCAACCAGCTGGCAATTCATGATTGACTCTGGGAATGTTAATCAAAGCAGAAGAATGGATTCTCTTTGAAACTGAGAGGAGAAAGGGGGGCCGGAGGAAATAGCTTCTTGATCCTTGACATTATTTGAGTCTTGACCCTTACATACTATTCATATTATATGCCTTCACAGTATGGTTTGGGTCAATTTAGACCCGGGCCAAGAATTCCCTCATAATAAGTGTCTACAGCAAATTTTGAACTACAGATCAAATTAGAATGTTATCTAATTTGTTATCTGACATTAACAAATTGATGATTAATCCTTAATAAATGTTTCAGAGAGCAGAGACACTGACAGAGACACAGAAAAACATCTGTTATCACACAATGTCATGTCCTGTTTCAATAACAATAACGGATTAGATTTTTATAGCGCTTTTCAAGTCACCCAAAGCACTTTACATTGAATCCATTATTCATTCACTCCACAATCACACACTGGTGGTGGTTAGCTACATTCATAGCCACAGCTGCCCTGGGGCAGACTGATGGAAATGTGGCTGCCAATCTGTGCCAACGGCCTCTCCAACCACCACCAATGATTTAAATATGTTTTATTGCAAGTTAAAAAGGAAAGAACATTGTAGAACTGCTATGATTCATTAAATATCCACATATAACCATTTCAAATGTTAAATACTGTTCTTATAGCTATATCATAAAAACATCCTAATAACTACCATCTATAATTATCACTATTAATTCAACATTAACACTTAGAACACAAAACGTAACAAACTGCTTATTGCAAACGAGTCTGTGCATTCAAAGCAGTGGTAGGAAATCTTGTGTGTGTAGGATTTGCACGTGTTTCCCACACTCACTGAAATGACAGCTCAGGTGACTTTATGATTTTATGACCCCCCACAACCCCCCACAACCCCTCTTTTGATCTGTTTTAATCTCAGATAGTTTAATCTCAGTTCACTCAGAATAAATTGATTGATACAAGTACCAACAGATAGGCACCTAATACACTGGCATTTATATAGTACTTTTCTAGTCTTACTGACCACTCAAAGCACTCTTAACTACAAGTCACACTTCAAATACGCATTCATTCAGAACGTTATTCCATACACTTTAAGCACTTTATCCACCTCACCTACATGGCCAGTTTATAATCACCAACTAACCTGACATGTATGTCTTCAGACTGTGGAAGGAAAACCCACACCAGGTACTCTGGAGTTGGTCAAACTCCACACAAAATTTTGTACCAGGAACCTTTTTGCTGTGAAGTGATGGTGCTAACCACGGCATCACCATGCTGCCCTGTTTCAGATCTTGTGTCTGTGTCAAGGCACTCTCTCTCAAGGTGCCCTCTGACCTCTGTATGACTTCTGTTCCTTATGTGCACCATATATGATCACTCGTACGCTGTTTTACTATTACACTGTTTGGAGATTCTCCCATGATCCTTCAAAGACCAGCAGGTGCCTGTCTGTGTGGGAAACTGGACAAATGTGGTGGGAACACAGGCATGTCTCATGACTCTGTTGCCACTGCCCCATAAAAAATACACACAGACATGGCATGCACAGTTTCACAGTTTCAAGATTCCCTAAAACCATCATTTTCCTTTGATTTGATCCACACTGGTCGATCTAAAATCAATCTCAATAGATATGGGTCAAATTTGATCCGGGAACAGGCTCAGTATACAAAAATCTGTAGCACCTGTACAGCAGTGCAAAATTTTTGTGGATTTTCAGCCACTTTAGGAAAAGTCATCAAATTTCAGGCTAAAATAATAACATTTAGGGTATTTTTGCTGCTGTCAAATGTCCAAAAGGGTCTAATTTGACCCGAACAGTATGTAAGGGTTAACCCTGGTTGACAGTATCATTTGGCCAAAGATGCCGCTTCATTTTACACTGATTACTGGCAATTGGCTGACTGGCAGATATTTAGTATCAGGGTGGCAACTAAAAGTTATTTTCATTTTGGTCTTCAAAATGACAGAAAAAATTGAACTGCATCACAACAGAGATTTTACATGCACAGACAAGTTACATGCTGTTGTACAAGGAACTCCTCTTTGTATTACTTTTGATCTGAATTCCCACTAACAAGCAAATTCAACTTTCACACGAAACAAAAAATAAAATGTTGGTGGCTGGTGTTTTTAGACAAGTTCATGTTTTCTCCAAACTACACCTCCTTTTTGCCTAGGGTGTATTGTCTTAATGTATCCTCCCTCAGGTTCTTTAATCACAGGCATGTAAACTGTGCACCACACAGAGAGAGCTCTTCCATATTGGTCCTTGGGGAAACCCCGTCCTTGCAGCACCTGTTGCACTTTTAAGAGAGGATGTCCTCTCATCCACCAGCCCCTCACCTACACATACAATACAGACAACCCTATACTCCTTTGAAACATAACATATGGATGTACAGTGTTAAATATAGATTCCACAGCATTCGTCCCTGAGGAGCACCAATCTGATACCATTGTCTCCGGATACATTACAACCCACACTCACACAAAGCTGATTCTCTGAGCGCAGCTGGAGGACAAGGTAAAGGGCTAGACAAAGGGCAGTTTATACACCACAATGCCTTCCTCTCCCCCTATCTGCCTACAGGGCAGAGCTTTCCTGGCACCCGAAGATACCGGAGCAAAGGAGAAAGATCCCAGCGGGGTCTCTGATCTGTTGTCGACAAAAGGTCAGAGTTGACTCACGAGTCAGGTTTTGTTTCAGATGTTTCAGACTTTGTGAAAGAGATCTGGTCACAGTGCTCTGTAGAATTGGAGAAACGCATTGCACTAAGCAAATAATGGTGCCACTGCCCCCTCCTGGACAAGACAGGTATTGACTTAAAAGACATGCTTTTGACTTCTTTCATGCAGTACTGGCTGTGGTGGAAGCTTTATTTATGAAGTTATGATACACTGAATAATTCAGTTCATTCAAAACACTGCTTATATGAAAGCTCAGGCAATTTCAGCAAAATATAAGTAAAAGCACTTTCTGTTATGGATGATTTTATATGTGACATTATTAGATGATTCATACTAATAAATCATTGTATAAGTAGAATTTAACACACATTTGGATTCACTTTTTGAACTTCTAATACAAAAGACTTTCATTTCTAATACTAACTTGTAATATGCTTTTTTTTGAATGTGGGCTAAACAAGATACATTTTTTATAAGCGGTCACAAGTCAAAAATGTTGGGAGCCACTGGTTTAATGATTATGACTGCATCATATTTTAGAAGCCTACAGAGTGGGCTTTTAATGTAAAATCTCTGCAAAACTAAACACAATATTACCTTTTACCCTCACTCTAGGGTAAAGTAATAAAAAAATGCACCATTTCCAAAGAAGCAAAAGTAAAAAAATAAATAAATAAATAAAAGGAAAAGAAGTACTCCAGTGATTATAACTTCTCTGCTGAAAACTAAGACCTGTTTTTCAAATATGATGAAAACTGTTCCAGCTCTAATAAAATATCCATCATAAAGTCACTGACATTTTCCTTTTCAGGTCAAAGAAAGTTACAAAGACTGGTTTCACACACTGGGCGTGTGGAAGATAATCTTTCCAGCCTTTGTGTTTGTCATGAAGCTGCTGGGCTGGTGGGCAGCAGCGAGGTGCATCCTGAACACGTTAGTTTACGCCCAGACTGCAGCTGTGTCAACAGCATGGTCCACGCAAGATACTGATAACCTGTCAGAGTATGACTGAGGGCACAGATAAGATATATAACAAGTCTTTAATGTGTGCAAACTCTCTCAAACCTTAAAATGTAGATTTTAACATTTGTGGTATTAAAAAAATATGCTAATCTTTCTCCCACACAGTTACGAAGATAAATAAAACCAAATTGTACTTGAACTGTGTCATTTACAGTAAAATAAACTCCTTTGATCATTATCATCCTCATAAGGTTTGGTATGTTCCACCTATCCAGACATAAGTGGAGCTATGATTACTTTAAGTGGCCTTTCTCTGAATCACCATATGGAACTGCTCTGCTGGTTATATTAAAGGGCCTGGGCTCAGGTCAGAGGTCACTGCAGGTCATTAGGGGCCCATCAGCATCTTCACACCACAACTGCCTGAGGTCAAATCAGCAGCATCTGACCTACAAGATGACTTGCTGATTTATTGGTTAAAGTTGAGCATTTCACATAGAAAACAAAAGCATGGCCAAAGTCAAAGGTCTGCTTTGTGTTATTAGAGGCCAACTTATGAGGCCATGGAAAGTCTTAAAGGGAACATCAAGATACAAAAACACATTTAACTATTAACTGCAGTTCAGTTTTATGGAAAAGTTGCATGGTTAATGATGGAATTTAAAAAAAAGGTGGTTCCAATGACACCTTTAAAGCTGAAACATTTTATCAACAAATGAACTCATTGTGTTTAAAGTGTTTACTTCTCCAAAGGTCGCAAAGGCCAGATGTTAATCAGATGGGGCAGTCTCGCAGGTAATAAAGAGTTCTTCATTTGAGCAAAATGAACATGCAGGTCCAGGTCAAAAGTAAAAAGTAATGGAAACACAAAGAGCTGATATTGCAAAATCAGTATTTCTATATAAATATTTACCTGAAATGGTGTTCCTTGTATTGACAAACCCACAGAGAATGATCACCTCACTCAGTTTCCCACAGTTATAAGAAGCATTTTAGCATCTTTCAGCTGCACTGTTTAGGATTAACTATCCCTATCAAAATTGTTTTCTAATGCTGCAGACAGCTGCTTTTATTGAAAGATCTCTAGAGACTCACTGTACACAGCACCAAACAGCAGCCAGGGACAGTTAGAGAAAAGCTGGTGAACACAGTGGGATGTTAAGCACAAAAAAAGGAAACTTGTTTCCCTCAGGAGCTGGTGATGACCAAAACAAAGCTACAGTAAAAGAAGAGTGCTGGACTCACATTAACAAGATGGCCCAAATCTCTAAATCAATGATAATGTTGTTCTGTGCTAGCCTGGACATCTCTTAACAAGTTCCACTATCAGCTCAAAGGGTAATATTATGTCAATATTGTGTTTACAGCTGCTTTCCATGAAGTGAAATGAAGCAAGTTCAAAGGTCAAAAAGTCCTAAAACAGTTTAGACAGACTCGATGTAACCATTTGTAAGGTAAACATGCACACAGTAAACTTTTCTCATCACAAGAAACACTTAAGTTACATTGTTTTGTTTTATTATAAAGTTCATTATAAGTAATAATTTATGATCAATCATTAAAAAAAATAATTCACACCTGCAAAAAACAACCTAAATAAATAACTTTCTTGAAACTTTAACTAACCTACAGCTCCATTAAAAGGTCAGAGGGCAGAGTTCAGTGTCTGACCCCACTACTGCTAAACAGTGCAGGGTGTATGTGTAAGTGTTGAGGGGTGTAATATATGCATTAGAAAACAATAGCCTCAGTTTTCTCCCATTACTGCCACATCCACTTTCCATTCACCACTTCCTGGGCATCTGGTGTTACAACAGACTGGAGCCCAGTGTTTGTTTCTCTCTCAAGCCTTCCAACTGCAACAAACACACGGTCAAAGCCGACCTGGACAAACACTCAGAGGGAAACACACAGCGCCAGAGACCACATTCCTTCTCCAGAGCTGAGCCATTATCAGCGCTGGTGGAAACAGAGGAGGAGAGGCCCAGGAAACAAGGATGGTGTGGGCACTTTAGAAAAAAAAAAAACCTTTGATAAGTCTGAGCGAAGTCAAATCCAAGAAAAGTGCAAGAAAATATCCAGACTGTAGTTTTTATAGAGCTTTATAGATCTATAAAAACTATGATCTAGTGGGAAAAGTTGTACTTTTGTACGCCATACATTTATTCTAGAGCTGAAATCATGATTTTTAGTATTTTCTTAGACTTTACAGACAACATTACTACATTAAAGTTGTCTTTAGTTACAGTTGTTGCAGATTTGTTGATTAAAATTTCATGTTCCTATTGACAGTAACTAAATACATTTGGTCAAGCACAGTACTTCTTTGCAATTACTTGTACTTTGCCTGAGTATGGTTATTTTCATGCCACTTCTATGCTTGTACCCAACTACATTTGAACTGGAAATACTGGAAACACTACACTTTTTTTTTTACTCTATTGTCATTTCACAGCTTTAGTTACAAGCTACTTTTAGACTGAAATTTAAAAAAAAAAATGTTGTAAATCGCACTATTTGTCTGTCAGTTGAATAGAGTCATATTAATACATATGCATCACTCACAGGGGACATTTTTCTGCATGTAGCATTACCTTTTAAATTCACTGCACAGAATTATCAATCATATCAATCATTAATAGTAAAAAATTTAATTTCACTTGAAGGCATGATAGCAAACAACAAAAAATAAAAACGAACTTACTTTTTAGTAATACTAAGTTTTATTCAGCTTATTTCACGTCATATTTTTCCTCTGGTCATCCATGGCCCACCTGCAGTGGCTTGCCCCCAACCAGTGATCAGGTGCTCGAGGGGCTTGAGGTCAGGACTCTGTGCAAGACTTGTCAGAAATCTGTTTCTTTGTGCTCTTGGCTTTTTGGACAATGGCTTTGTCAAGCTGAAACAGGAAACAGTCTTCTCCAAACTGTTGCCACAAAGCTGAACTATTGTGCACTTTTGTGCAAAACACCTTTGAATGCTTGAGCAAAAAGATCCTGTTTGGAAGGTGAAAAGCCAAAATTACGACAAACAGTCACTAATCCAATACTTGCAAGTTTGCATGTTGGTTTTAGTATACATTTGTACATTTCTGCATTTTTTTTAAAATTGGGTTTTATGCATTTTTTCTGTTGAGGTCTAAGGATGTTGGCTGCAAGATGAATGATCTTAAAGGAGACATCATACTTAATAATTATGTTATGATTACAAAAATTATTAGATGCACTTTTCACCAAAATGTAAGAAAAACTGCTGTCTCCCTCTATATAACAATGCATCTTTGTAAGCCAACTTGCATCCTTTATGCTAGAAACCAAGAGTACCATCTGACTACCTCATAGACAGCAAAAACTGATACCAGGATTTTCAGAGAAATGTTGAAATGACCCTTTTTCTCACTCGCTCTGGTTTAAACATTTTGACACCAGGAACATCGATGATCATGCTTGCTTTGTTCCCCCACCCCCTCAGGCTCTTCTTACATTAGCAAAAACTAGTTTTTTTTGTTTAAATTTTATGTTTATTTATTCAGATGTTGTAAATCTCAGGCTCTTAAGCAGAGTCATGGCCAAACATAAATAAATGGTTAAACATGACATAAGGGTGGCTTAAGGGTGCCATAAGGCCTCTCACTCACTCTCTCTCTCTCTCTCTGTCTCTCTCTTTGTATTGACATGTACACTTTATAGAATAAGAACATCATTTGTACTTTTACTTGTACTTTTAAAACAACATTTTAATACTTTCAATGCAGAGAATCTGTAACCCCTTCTTTATGACAGTTGGTTGCATGATCACACCTGCAGTAATGTGTCCGAGGCCTGTAATGTGTGCCTGCTGTCTGTTAGCTGGAGATGCTATCATGATGTGTGATAAATGAACAGCATGTTCGTTTGGCACATGGTCTCTCAGTGTGTGTGTGTGTGTGTGTGTGTGTGTGTATGTAATAGCAGTTACAGTTGTCACAGGTGTACACTGTCCTGAGGACAAAACCCCTGCACCTGCCTCTGTTTCTAATAGGCTAAACAGGCCGTGTGAGCAGCAGTAAATGAAGTTATTTGCACAGATCAGATGAGGCCATCATACCTGAAGAGAAAAATGGCACTGCATTACACGTAAGATCAATGGGGTTGTTTGGGAGGAGACCCAGAAGAGCTCATGCGAATGTGTGTGAAATGAAGCACAAGATTGGTGTGGATTATACTTTGCATGCTGGGGCAAAACATCACCTCTGGTGGGGATTCAAGCTCTGACTCGCTGCTCATTCATTAAACTGATGGAAAATATTTGTGAGCTGAGAATGAGGTCCACAAGAAGTCTGAAATTATTATTTTTTCACAGTACAGCAGTAATGGACAATGCCTTCAAACATAAAATATTCAAGACAAGTTCAAGGTTTGCATTAACGTCAGTACAGTGTGAATTTTTAACATGTAAGTGACAAACCTGACAAGAAAAATGTTAGCAGAGGTGCTTTAAGCTAAATCATAAAATGCTCACAATATCAGTGCTAATAGTGACTGCCATTTGCTAATTAATACCATGAGGAGAAGCCAGTAGCCACTACAAATCCACATTCAGACCTGGCACCAGATGAAGAATCGGATGATCTTGTGATTGACTTGATGGTAGAGTCACATTTAAAGACAATCCTTACAAAAGTTGTTTCACTAAAAGCATGGCTGAACAAGATAAGTCTACAATTTCTCTTTGATCTGAATGCTCACATTAACATGCTGACAGTGATCAGCATGCTCAACACAAGGGGGAGAAAAAAAAGTCAGAAATTATTGGGTCCGTGCAGCCATCAGCAGTTTTCAGGTAACTGTTGTGCTTCACCCAAGTCTCTCCATCTCTCACCAAAACCATGAAATATGTGGCCAACTTGTCAAAGCACATGAGCTTATTAGAAATCAGTAGCTGCATTAGAAAATGTTTAGATTTCTAACAAAAAGTCAAAAGTACAACCCTCTTATGCAAGCCAGGGAATAGTCAAAGACATCTGGATTCATCCTCTGAAAGCATAAAAGGTCAAAACCAAATTTCAGGGTAATCAATTTAAACTGGTGAGACCTTTCAAAACAACACAGCTGTTCTTAAAACCATAGTAATGTGGGAAAAATCAGGCTTGTGTTTGCTTGATGCTGACGTTGTCATTGGAAATGAAAACAACTTTCCCTGAGGATTTAGCAAGTTTCTTTTACAAAACTACAAAGAGCCCTCGTCTATTTGGCATCATCAAAAATTAACTCCATTCTTTGCAAGAACAAAATGCCATGGGTGCATCATTGGAGAAATCATTTAGATTTTTTTTTCATCTCAGGATTTGCTGTGTAGAGTGATTTTCTGGCTCTCCACAGGCCTTAATCAGGGAGGAAAAATGGAAACCTGCCAAACAAGGGGCTCTGATTTTGAGAATCCTGCCTCAGGTTAAAAGACAATGAACTATACCAGGCTTTGATCTGAGTTCATACCTAGGCAGAATAACGATGATTCCTCTGACCAGAGCTATTGACGTCTGTGGAGTGTTAGCACACTGCAGAGGGGAATTTGTAGCCACACAGGCACCTTTAATGAGTTTTATTTGTTTTGTTTTATCCCCCTCCACCTCCTATCACCTCAGCACACAGAGTAATGATGAGGGAGGGGTAGTACGAGTTAAGAATCAGCCGTCTCCACACCTTCATGGGGCTAATTATCCGACCCTCTTGAGGATCATCTCATAGCTTCACCTTAAGGAAGTGAGATTTCTCCTTTTCTCTTGACACTTAAGCCCACATTAACCCCCTTCGTTAGTCTAAAATGGAGAACTGTATGTCTGTCTCTGTGAATATTGTTAGTGTGGAGGGGGCAAATTTTACCATTGCTCTCCACGGGACTCATACCAGCATGGTGCTTTACTATATAAACAAAAAGATAAGAGCTCAACACATGAAAAAGTTATAAGTAATGTTGCATTGAAGCCACATTTGTTTACTTTATTAATTACATTTAATAATTTTGCTAATTCTGTTGAATTGGTGTAGTTTTCATGGGCCATTTGGCTCTTGTCAGGAACTTTTTGTAACCCTGGGCTAACTCAGTGAGTTAATAATCAGCTTCGTATGACCGCTTATCTTGATTGCCAATGTTAGGGTAAGTGGATCCAGAAAATGGAAAGATACCTTGGGTGTGTTGAAGTCGCTCTGTAGTACAGGGCCTGGAGAGACTTGAGTAAATAGAACAGTTAAAGTCTGATTCTCAGTGGGACCAGTGGGACAAACAGTGAATCGTTTGTTTGTTTTATGTGTTTTTTTCTGATTTACACAGTAATTTCCAGTAAAATACACACCAACACTGTTATGGTCAGGATTTCTGGTTGAGTTTTGGGTCTTGTCTTGATTTAATTGTTGCTCTTTTCTCATGTCAGATTTTCTAGTGCCTCCTGCATTTCCTTGTCTTTATCTCTATTTTGTATGTGTGTTTGTTCCCTTGTCTTCCTTGCTTCCACCACCTGTTTTATTTCAGTAATTGCTTTTACTTGTGTGTCTCCTGTTCCTTGACTTGCTCTTTTTAACTTCCCTCCCATTCCCTGATTGTTTCCACCTGTGTGTTATCTTCACCTGTCTAAGGTTCCTCCTTTTTGGGATTGCCTGGCCTCCCTTAACTGTTTCTACCCATGCCTTGTTCCCACCTGTATCTCTTGCTGTATTCAGTGTATATATAGTTTTGTCTTTCCCTTTCTCAGACCGTCTGTTTTTATTCCATGTATTCTTGAAATGTTTCTAGTGCTTCAGTTTTGGATTCCTGTTTGTAGACTTTTCATTGGCCAGTAAAGGCTCTTTTTTTTTTTTTTTTTTACTTTGCCCTGTTT
>VUQI01016160.1:18539-28664 GCA_015106735.1 Paratilapia polleni
TCCCTATTAAAGAAAAAAAAAAAAAAAAAGGTGGAAAAAGCAGGGTATGTTTTTGGTGGGCCTATCTTGTGACTGGCAAGTCTCTGCCTTATCAGTCTGTCCCAAGGTTTCTCAGTCAGATGTCGGTGAAAAAGCACAGCATAAGACTCCACTCTAGATCATAATTAAACAACAGGTGGCCATGTCCATCTTTAATGGACTGTCTATGGTTTTAATGCACAAAGGTATGGAAAGGGAGTTATATTAAGTTCACAGTGACAGTGAACTCCATTTGTATTTGCTTTAGTCTAAAAAATGAGAATGAGAATGAAAAACCTTCGAATGTAAACAACTATTGCTCCTGTGAAATCAAAGAAGTCACCACTTTTGCATGTATGTATGAAGCCTACTCAAAATAAACCATGATTTCAACACACCAGCAATTCAGTTTGTGACAGCTTTATTCAGTGCAAAAACAGCCTAAAAGCAGGAGTCAGTGATGCGCCTCATGCTCATGAACCTCATGCCGCTGGAGCCCATGGACATGAAGCTCCTGTACTCTCCAGGCCTCATGTACATCATCCTGCCTCTGTAGTGGGGCTGCTCGTACATCAGCCAGTGGCCCTCCATCACGTTGCAGGACATGCAGTTGGACATGCGGAAACGGTCCATGATGTTATCGCAGTCGTCCATCAGCTCATACATCTGACCTCCAAAGTTCTCCCTCTCGTAGATCCTCATCCTGAAGGATCCTCTGTGCTGTGGAGCAGAAGACAAATGGATTTAATCTAAAACATTTAACTGATATCAGTAAATCTAGCCTGGTGTAAAATCTTACCATGGGGATCATACGGCATGACCTGATGCAGTCGCTCATGCCCATCATGCTCATGTAATCAGCATATTCGCCCCTCCTCAGGAAGTACTGGTTACCCATGTAGTTGCTGCGGTCGTACACCATGAAGCAGCCTCTCTCAACCCTGCAGGAGTGGCACCTGCTCAGGTAGGAGGACATGTCGGGGCAGTCGTTCATAACCTCATAGGAACGACCCTGGAAGTTCCTGTCCTCGTAGAAGATGATCTGAGACGAGAGAGGGTAAAGGAGCACATGTGAGGCATACAGTATTTAAATTAGAAAAAGCACTCAAAGACGTGAATTAAGAAGTAGTGCTGTTAACTAGACAGTTTAAAGAGCAGGTTTAAACTTGCAATAAGCAGTAAGCCAGTTTAGACATTTACTCCTTTCCATGGTTCAATTCCAGCTGGAGACACAAATCCCCTTTGGGGTTGTGTCAGGAAGGGCATCTGGCATAAAACTCTGCCAAATCAAACAGGTGGTACTACCCCTTGTGATGTGGGAGCAGCTGGAAGTAGCTTTACTCCTTTCTGTTCATGTCTGAATGAGCAATCTATTACTTCTCTGTAAAAGTAGCTAATGCAGTCTTACTAGGTTAGACTCAGCAACATTTATATATCACTTATACAAGTGTAGACATTTGAATGCATAAAGTCAGATTAACAATAGGCGCTCACAGTAGTACAGCACAATTCTCTTTGTGAGTTGCTCAACTCAGTAGAGAAGCTCTTAAACAGAAACTAACATGTACACAGTGGCATTTTATCTGACCAAGTCTGTTTCTATTTTGCAGGGCTTTTTCAGTTGGCTTTTGGTGTCCAGACTGGTAGCATTTTAGAGCTTTTTTTGCTGAAAAACAACTGCCTGCTGCAGTGATGGAACCAAACCAGTAAAAGGTGCTGGTTGAAAAACCTAAACAGGGAACTAAAAGATGCTCTAAAGCTGAAAAAGATTTAAAGCTATGCCATTCATATTACACATCGTGATCAGTTACTCTTACAAATATAAATATTGTATTCTTACCAAAAACAGCAATTCTTAGTTTCTCTTTCTAAGAATTTTTCCATAGACTACAGCCCCAGGAGTCAAAGTGCGCTATCATTATGGAAATGAAAACTTACCCTGCTCATCATGTTCATTCCAGTGGTAGTCATATTGCCGGTTAGTGGGCTGCTGGTGATGTTCCTGCTCTTGCACCAAACTGTACCCTACCTGGTTTAACCCTTTCCTTTTATACCAGACCAGACCAGACCAGCCCTTTGTCCAAACCCCCTGAGCCAGCAGCTGTGTCATAGAAATGCACTGAATATGGAGGGTTTTGTCCACATTTCCAGGGGCCGGTGAGCTTAGAAAATCCTTTCAGCTGCAGTTCTGGTACAACACAGGGTCACAGAAAGGGTGAAAGGGTTAACAATTGGAGGTCACACCTTGACACTGTTTATTCAGTGTGACTTAGACTGTTTTGTCAGCAACAACATTTTTCTGTTGTGGGGGTTTTTTGTGTTATTTGTAAGGTCACTCACTTTAACATGTTGTAGTGAATGGGAAAGCTTTAGTTGTTTCATGAAACACTCAGAAAAGCATTTTTCTAACAACCAAGCTAAACAAAGCATGGCAAAAGGATAGTTATGTAATGAACAGTGGAATCTGGATATAAACGATGTGGTTTGTAGTGCACAAAAAAAAACTTTAATAACATCGAGTGATTTGTGAGTAAATGAGAAATCAAGGACAAGGAGGGTGACCAGAGTCCAGAAAATATATTTGGGGCAAAGAGTATGTTTGTGTGGGACAATGTGGGACACGATCTTAATGTAAAGTAGTTGAATGAAGGTTTGATATAGAAAATTTAAGAAATAAACATGAACTAACTATGCAGGTTACAGGTTTGCCATTAATATGAAAGACAAATATATTGTTTTCTATTTGAACTGAATTTTCTCATGCATAAATGGAAGCTTAGCTGTGGTTCTGTATGGTCATCATATTTAGGCTTCAGTAGGGTTTCTTACACAGATCAGCACATCACTTTTTGAGCCATACATTTCTTCTGAGATGTGTCTTTACTTTTGTAAATGTGGGCACTGTCTAATATCTGAAACCTGGGCACAAAGGGTAAAAATGCCGTGCAATCCCACAGAAAGTGGGAGACCTTGTCACCCTATTCACAAGGTGACATTTAAATGTATAAAAAACAATTACAAATGTGTCAACTATACACTGTAAAAACAAAACAAAGCAAAAAAAAAGGGGGGGGGGTAACTGGTAAAATTCAATGACTGGTAGAACATCAGCAGGAGTTTACTGTAGATGTTGAAAGACCCCAGTCTTCTCAGGAAGTACAGCCTGCTCTGACTGTGTCTCTGTTAGCTGACAAGTCCAGTTTGTCATTCAGTTGCAGACCCAGGTATTTATAATTCCTGACCCTTTTCATGTTGACCCCCTCATCGGAGAATGGCAGCATGGTAGGCCTGGGCCTCGGCCTATATTTAAACAGTTAAAAAAATATTAAAGAAAAATCATCAGTCTTTTTATTTTTAGAAGTTGGATTCATCACATTTATGGCTTCTTGCGTGAAATATTGATCATTAAGTTTCAGTCAACAGATAGACAAATGACTAATTAATATGTCTAATTGGTTCATCTCTAGCATTATGGTTTATAAGCACATGGTATAGTTTGGTTTCAAAAATCTCTGTAAAGTAACTACAGACTAAAGCTTTTAAATACATGCTGAAAAACAGTGAATTCAATAAATGTAGGAAGTGGAATAAAAAATTATAAGTAGACTACCACAAAATTGTACTTAAGTAAAATGTATTTAGTTATAAATTCCACCACTGGTTACCTAATTGATAAATTAAATTAAACTACAAATCACACCTGACAGATCCAGATCATCAAGTACAGGTCTCCTCACTGAGCACTGAGAATAAATTCCTGATGTAGCCTCAGTTATTATGGTCCCACTCTCCACCAAACAATCTCAGGCAAAGTCTTCAGGATGTCTAAAGTCTGGTACAACAGTGTCTTCTCTTAAAAGCACACTAAAACATATCTCTGTTTGCACACTTTTACTTCGGTTTAAAGTAGTAAAACCTTTATTTTAGTATCAGGATAATTTATTTTTTGATCTTCTTTTTGTAACATTTTTTTTTTTTTTTAACATGAACAAACAGCCCAACACCAAGAAAATAACGGACAAACAAATAAAATGCTCCTCATATTCCACACATGGTGATCCACACCCTAGCAAACTAATTCTTCTTCTTCTTTTGGCTGCTCCCTTTGGGAGTCACCACAGTGGATCATCTGCCTCCATCTCACCCTATATCCCTAGCATCCTCCTCTGTTACACCAACCCTCTGCATGTCCTCCTTCACTCCATCGATTAACCTTCTCTGTGGTCTTCCTCTTTTCCTCCTGCCTGGCAGCTCCATATTCAACATCCGAAACAAAATGCAAGATCAAATACCAGATGAAAATCTTCCACGCATTTTGAAAAAGGACCCCTTAAACTCTTTAAATATCTTCTTGTATTTATCCTTTAATCATTTAATCATCATTTGTCTTAACCAGTGTGTAACATTTAGTGTCTCTGGTCTCTTTTTGTTTCTTTACTCAACATAAAACATGTTTTATGTCATGTACTATATATAATATGCCCTTTCTTCTTCTTTTTGATACACATTGAGTCTATGCATGTTGTATAAAATGTGTTATACAACAGGGAAAAAAAAACTATGAGAATAACCTTCTACTGGCACTTACAGGTATGTTTTTCGCTCTTTATTGCTTTATTGTTGAGCAACAGCATAAGCTGCAAAAGACCTTCAATGTGTTTGTCCTGCAGTGTTGACTTTTAAAAACTAGAGACAATCAAAATGTGAGGGAACAAGAGATAAAAATGCTATGCAACCCCACATAAAGTGGGAAACCTGATGCTTTCCTCATTTCTCTAATTTGTGTCATTGGTTCTGTGATCTGAAAATCAGAGCACCATGTTGAAGGCTCGATCAATTGCTAAAATGGATCTGGAGAACAGAGGATAGAAGAGGCTTACCAGAGGAACTGTAATCAAGGATGCATCCTTTGCTTAAGTCATTTTAACTTCAACCATAAAAGAGGCATGGCATGCAGCTGGAGTATTTAAACAACTAGTGCTTTGTATTTGTAAGTTATTTCAGTTATTTAAGATGCTCAACTTTCTGCCCTTCGATGTGTGCGTGTAATTAAAAAAGGTAGGCTATATCCTGTCACATTGCGCCATTATGTAAATTTAATTAAAAGCAGCACTACTATAAAAAGGTCATGAAAACTGTTGCATCTGGACTAACAATATGGCAGTATCTGGGATATTAAAAAAATGAAAACAAAACAATTTAATTGGCATTTTGTCAGATGCCTGTTGCCTGGACTCCACTCTCCTCGTGTCTCTTCCTTTCTCTACCAAGATGCGAGGAAAGGAATCGAGGATGTGTAAGATGAGAAATGAGAGAGGGTCACTCCAGTAGTGGACGGCACACGTGTGGGTGTAATACCCCTTCTTAGCTCATAGGGTGCGCTGTGACATTTGTTGAACTCACACTGTGACTCTCTTGGTAACAAAATCTGTGTTGTCAAACGTTGCTAAGGAAGTCACGGAGCTACTTTTAAGTCAACTGCCCTGAAACCAGTTCACAAAAGGTAACTTTACTTTCAGCCCGATAAAAGAGAAATAAATTGTTAGTGCATATGATGGAAACTACCAAAGCTACCCGTTTATTATTACGGCCCTATAAACTTGCGCTTTAAACATTAGTTAGCTCCGCTTTAGCATTTTAGCTTTGCTAGCTGCAGCTGGAGGTTGTTATCCAGTGAAAAGAAAAGTTGACCAAATGATAGCACTATTTATGTAAACGGGATGTAGATGACGGCTTAGTTAAAATTATTAAAGTGGAAACTGCGGGAAACTAGTGTAACTAAACAGCTAAAACGAGCAGTAATTGCGTTAGCTCGTGTTGGTTTGTCTTTCTTCGCAGCAGTACTTGCTTTTAATTACTTGAAATTAAAATGCTTCCGACTAACACACTGACATGGGTGTTTGATGCAGTAACTATCTGTCATGGCTGATATTAAAAGAGGAAACCGGTTAACCAGTAAACTGGTCGTTTGAAGGCCATTTCACTGAAACATACTCCGCCATGTCTCTCTCTCCAGGTGTTGTCACTTAACAATGAGAGTGCTTCATCCACCTGACCACAGCTGTTCTCAAACATGAGGAGAGGATGACTGAGGATGGAGAGGACGGCCCCCTCCATCACTCCTGTGAGGGTCCTGAAAAAGGAGACTGGGTTGCCAATGACGACAGGCCACTCAAGACCTCCATAGTAGATGTGAGATCCACCAAGGAGCACAAGGATGACCTTAAACTCACTGCTGGAAATGCAGGGCGAGGGATCAGTTCGTATCAGCCCCGTCCCCCTTTGCTACCCAGATTGTCGAAGTCCAGCAAAAGTGCTTCATTGGAGGAGACTGTGAGAACCAGGAGGTTGAGAAACAGCCAGGAGAGTCTGAGTGACCCGGCTGAGACTGGGTCCTCCACAGACTCACTTAAAGAGGACCAAACTGTTCCAACTCCAAGCGGGTTTGTTCTCGGAGGTGCAGTCGCTGTGAGGAATGAGCGAGACTCCAGTGTGAGACCCCATTCTGCTGTTACAGCTGGATCCCCAGTCTTCCGGGACCGAGGGAGTAGTCTCTCTGACTATGAGAGGAGACCCCACAGCCAGCAGAGCAACCCCACAGACCAGCAGTGGAGGTCCACCAAGTTGCTCCTGTCTCCAGTGCAACCCACCAGACCCTTGCCTGCTCTGGAGAAGAGCTTTGCGTCAGCCACTTTAAGGGCAGCTAATAGGATTGACAGGGATTGTTTGGATTATGCTGTGCTGGCCAGAGAGAAGCTTGGCGAGAGACTCCACAGGAACCTGAGCGACAGCCGGCTTCTGGAGAACATGGGGTCTGACAGTGCCTCTGTCAACTCCATGAGGTCCACCTACAGTGTGCTCAGCCCCATCAGACCCCAGGATGTGAGGAACAGGTACAGTAGGCTTAGCAAGTAGCAGGCAGATGATGCAATTAGAGTCATCCTTGTGCTGGATTTGAAGGCTCTTTCGTCATGCGTTCTCTTTCTGTGGTCAGATTCCTGTTAGACTGTAGTTACTGTAAACTCGCCGGTCTCATTCACAGGTATTGATATAAGCTAGTGACACTATAAAACTGATCAAAGTTAGAGGGGGTGTGCATTTTTCTGTCAGGATGGGTTCTTCCCAGGCTTCACCTACTTTATACTCATTTTATGCACATGCACTACATAAGATTAGTCTTATTTCTTATATGTATTCATGTATTTAATTAGTTCATTTAGCAGGGACAATGCACAAAACACATATTGTACCAGATGTAGCTAAAACCTCATTTTTATATGTAGTCCCTGGGCATAGACCCCTAATGATACACAGATAACAATAACAAGTTAGGGCTGTGCACTCAATTGAAAATTCAATTCAATTAGATTTATTAGATTATATCATAAAGGTGCTCTTGTTGTTCTGTCTTTCCTTTATAGTGGTACACTTTAGCTGTTCCCTAACCCCCCACCACCACCACCACCACCACCACCACCACACACACACACCACCACCACCACCACCACACACACACACACACACTCCCCTGCAGGCTGTGGTAGATTTAGTTAGGCTCAAGGGAAGATAACAGAGAGATTTTGAATAACAAGAGCAGTAAACCCAATCCAGTTCACGAAGTCCGATGAGAAACGACAAAAACTATTTTCTTAAAAGGTCAGCAGATGCATGATATTTCAAAAGAGAAGTTATCATGTTAAATAATTGTGATCTCAGTGCTCACCAGAGTTGTCGCGATTACACTTGTTGCCATAATCAAGCAGCCCTATAAAAGATAGCGATTAATTGCGGTAAAGCTAAACCTGACACATAAAAGCATGTAAAGAATATAACGCCCTTTAAAACAACAACACTAACTTACAGCCACAGAGCACACCATCGGCATCCTAAAAGCACAAAAAACAAAGATTTCATCAATGCAAGAAACCGCGAGTATCACTGCTGCCACAATTATTCACACACAGCTGACAATGAGGCTGACCTGAAAACCTTTCATCCCTGTTTTCAAGCTAAATTTGAAATGTTTACACGTGCATCAGCCTCTGATACTTTGTGGTAAAGAACTCCACATCCGAGCTGCCTTAACTAAATAAATTGAACAGCCCCCTTTAACCTCCTGAGACCCTGTGTCCCACATATGGAGACTTTACATTTTGGCTTTTCTACACCTTATGCTTCATCTTGCTCCATAGTGTTTTATACTTTAAGCAATGTTGACTTTATTGAGTTATGTTGTAAAATAAGCCCATTATCTCCATATGGGGACGTACTTAAAAAAAAAAAAAAGTATGCAACAACTATGGAACAAAGTAACAACTTCTTGTTCAAAGAGGAAGATTAGTTTCTATGCTTATCAGGTCGAACTAATCACAAATAGCTAGGAGAAATTAAAAATGCATCACAAACAAGAGCTTGGGTCTCAGGAGGTTATTGGGGGAGACTAGGATCCCGTAATTGTGGTTCTCTTTAATCTTATACAGTAAACCAACATTAGTCATTAAAATAAAACGTTCAAATGTCAAAAGACTTTTTAACTGTTTTACAGTATGGACGAAAGCTATTTTTTTTATCCATTATTTTCATTTTTTTCTTGTATTCACCAAATTCCACTTCATTAGTGGTTCTGCCCTCTTGGTGGGGCTGATTTGTGTGGCACATGTGGAGCTTGGCTCAAAAGCAGAAGTGTGCATTTTTGTAACTGACTTTTTAAATTCAAGACTTACTCACTTTCTTTCTTTATGAGAATGAAGAACATAGCAGTGACGAGTGGGATTAACATGGGATCTGAGGAAATGCTTGTTCAACACAGTTTTTGACAGGAGAAAGGGTTAAAATGGTTCTTAAGTCTACTTTTTCAATACTTAGTTATACAGATGAATTAATGACCTAACCCAGCCTCGCTGTCAGCTGGTGATAAAACTCGATACACTTTCCATTTTGTAGGAGTTTTCTTGAGGGCAGCGTGCTGGGTAGTGGTGCCTTGCTTGGGGCTGAGGAGCTGGACCGCTACTTCCCCGACAGGAAAGTGGGCATCTATATCGCCACTTGGAACATGCAAGGAGAGAAGGTGGGACGACGTCACTACTCTGCAGCTTCTCTCACAAAGATTTTGCTGACTCAGCTGTATCCATATTTCTGTCATTTTCAGGGCCTTCCAGTCAACTTAGATGATCTCCTCCTTCCAACAGACTCTGAATTTGCACAAGACTTTTATATTATTGGGGTCCAGGAGGGCTGTCCTGACAGGTAGGCCATGTTATGTTTTGAGTAAAAGTTGTTTTTTTATGATGGTTTAGTCCATCGTGGCTCAAAACTTGCTTCATACTGATATGTATGTAACTTTGTGTGTGTGCAGGAGGGAGTGGGAGACCCGACTTCAGGAGACTCTGGGACCTTACTATGTCATGTTATATGCAGCATCACATGGTGTTTTATATCTCACTGTATTTGTCAGAAGAGACCTCATCTGGTTCTGCTCAGGTCGGTCCTACTTCACATCAGTTTGGGAGGGCATGGACTCTTCTCATATTTCTGAATTGCTCATGTTTGTGTGGTGATTTGCATGGTTAATGGCAAGTTGTCTTACAGACAGGCTTCCTGGAGGTTTTCAAGTCTTGTTTTCTTGTTCCTCAAAACAGGCTTTAGAAGACTTTAAGTCTTAAATTTAATTCACATAAGTCTTTAATGTTATTAAATTAACTTGCTGATTATTTTATCATTGATTGCTCTTTTGTTCTGTAAAATGTGGGGAAAAAAATCAAAGCTGGTGTCTGTGAATGTTTAGTTTTAACATTTAACATTAACAACAATACAAAACCTAAACATACCCAGGTTACTGTGACAAAAAGAAACAGTGAATCCTGTCATTTGAGAAGCTTCAGCCTGAGAATGTGAAGCATTTTTTTTACTTATTTTTCTGTTGATCGACTTACTGGAACTTATTGTTATTTGGGCTACAGCTGATCAGTTATTCATTTGATCTTGGGGGTGGCTGTGGCTCAGGAGGTAGAGCAGGTCATCTACTGATCGAAAGGTTGGTGGTTCGATCCCTGGCCACTCCAGTCTGCATGCCAAAGTATACTTGGGCAAGATACTGAACCCCCAGTT
>VUQI01016160.1:39293-50564 GCA_015106735.1 Paratilapia polleni
TTCAAAGATGAAAAAAAAAATAAAAAAAAAAAAAAAAAAAAAAAAAAAAAAAAAAAAAGAAAAGAAAGAGTTTTCTATCCAGTTCAGGGAGGTAACAAAAACCAGACCATGTAATTATCATCTGCACATCAAAGATGCAACTTACGTCCAACTGTGCAGAATTGACCAAACTTGTTTTGAGAAGCAACTTTGAGGCCATTTTCTAGAGTAGTAATCTTGGTCTCATGTTTCTCCTGACCATCCACTGAAGCAAACACTGGTTTGGGGATCCCAGGCAGCGGTGTAGAGAGGGAGATGTTTGGATATCCGCCACCACTGCTGTATTTCCGGTAAGCTGCGATTCCAAACCTTGGATGACAATAAAACAACAGCTATTGAAAAGACCTCATCGACTTTTAAAAACTACATTGAAAAACCTTACTTTTGCAAAAACTGCATTTTATGCAAGGGATTTTCAGGAAATTGTTGCTGGTATATTTTGACATGTATTTATTTATTTATGTAAGAGGGCCAATACATATTAACATTGCTGCATTTAAATTAAACACAACCATTAGAATGTACACAGGACTTCTAGCCACAGCTAATTTGAAGACTTTGTCCCTGGTTAGGTTTTTACAAAATGACATGTCCATACAAACAGTACAGCAAACAGTAATGGAGACAACAGTGACTAATGCAAATAGTTACAAGCAGTTAAGAAGATCCATTGTAGTGATCATAGATTTGCCTTTGTTTAGCCCATAATTTTGCCTTTGCATTGAAAGTGTTAAAATCTGTTAATTTTTTAAAAATCTCTGGCAGCAGAGTGTTCCAGATCTGTGGACCTTTAACTGTAAAAGAGAACCGACCAAATGCTGTTTTGCCTTTTGTTATTTTGCAGTCCCCATTAACTGCTCTACTTGTGGTTACACCTTTACTGCTAGATTTTAAAATCATTTCACTGACTAACTCAGGGGCGAGGCCTTTCACACATTTAACAATCAACTTTAAAAAATTTAAAATGTATATTAAACATCTCAACATATTAAATGTTTTCTGAATTTTACAACGATGCCATTGTACTGGCTTCTGGTCCAATATTTTTTAAAGCTTGTTTGTTATATTGGCTTTAAAGAGGTATTTTGTGCTGCTTTGGTTGACCCTAAACAGTTACACAATAGGAAAGCTGTGACAAAAATCATGGCATACAGATATAGCTGGGCGGCCCTTAAAGATAGACATAATCTTACAAGCAGAAACGTTCAACTAGCAGGCAACACTCTACAACAGAAACTACTAAAGTCATGAAATATATAGCAACTGCTTGAAACAGGCCCATACCCTTTGTCTCAGACACACAACGGAGTGGAAAACAAGTATTTTAATTTCCATGTTTAAAAATAATGCAGCTTCCATGTACTCCATAAAATTACTCTTCAGAGGGAAACAGCCCCTTTCCACAGACATCTGTGAGCTCTGGTTAGCTAATGTGTAACATTCCTACCAGCGTCAAATGCTGCTAGTAGCAAAGATAATACTAAATGTGTATGCGCACGGTCAGATCTTACATGTGTCTGTCCGAAAACATTAATTGAAGCTAAGAAGCCCTCCTCACACAAGTAGCATCCCATTTGTCCACTGCACGAGCACTTGTGTGTACGAAAATCCAGATGTTTCCTCAGAATATATCTGACACTGGACATATGCCAGACGTGCTACATTAAAGGGGACCTGTTATGCTCATTTCCAGCTCCAAATTTTTATACGTGGACTAGATTTCCTTTGCAAGACTCACAGTATCCTTGTTTTTGTCACTCTTGGCCTTGGTGCAGCCCCTCAGCTCTATCCACTGTGCGAAACAAGATGTTTTAGCTCCTCTCCCTTCAAGTCAACTTTCAACTTACTTCTAATTAGCTGCACCTTGTAAACAAAAGGTCTAAACAGCTGATAGGTGGAGTTTCTGTGCTCACAGCCAGAGCTGTGTGCCAGGGATGATCATATTAGTGATAGTCATTTTTATTGACATCACGTGGAGCCAAGAGTAGGAAAAAACTGTTGACCACGTCTAATATGAGCATCCACTTTTGTACTAGTATATTAATGACAGAAAATAAGAAGCATAATAGATCCACTGTAATAAAATATAGTCTTACTCCTGACGAATAATGTCAATATAGAGTTAAGTAGCATTGTTGATCTGCCTCACAAGATCAGACCTGAATATTTTCTTCTTTTCCTAGAATTTTGATAAGATGATATATTTTCAATTCAAAGCCATTAGTTTGTTCTTCTATCAGCACCTTTATAGTTTCAAACTCTCAGCCACACCATGATAATATAATACAAGTCAGCATATATTAGTCTCCGCAATCCTCAGGCAAATTCCAACACCACCCCTCATTGAACACATTATATCACATCATTATATCCAGGAACAGCCAAAACGTTATCCAAACATGTCTCTAAAAACTCAAACTATTAACAAAACAGACTGCTAGCTGTTAGCTAAATTAGCAAATATCCAATTAAAAGATATCAAAACAAAACGCAGCACTTAAAAATATAACTTCTTCATCTCTATCGTTACAGAAAACCTGTAAAGTAATCTAATCATTTAAACGACAGAAGCATTGTTGGCTTCATTAACGGAGTTATGATGTAATTTAGCATCATGCTAGCTGCTAATCTGTGGTGACGAGGACGCACAGGAGTTATGACGCTGCAGGAGTCAGCGGAAGGGGTCACATGGGAGACACTGGGTGTACCCGTGCTTACAGTTTGTTCCTATTAAAGTCCGCTGTGGTGTCCGTGTAAATGTCTTCATTTTAAATGCATTACCTCTGAAACCGACTCCAGGTTCTGCACCTCGACATGTGAGTCGCCATCCTAGATCCTGTATCACGAAAACCAACCCGGATGATGATGAAAATTTCCCCAAGTACTTCCGCCTTCAGCCAACCAGGGGTGTCAAATATGCGGCCCAGGGGCCAAAAACCGGCCCGCCACAGAGTCCAATCTGGCCCACTGGATTTCTTTGCGTGAAAACTGCAGTGAATTAATTAATAATTATTTAATAACTCATTCCATCTCCGATTTGCCTAAAGATTTTATGGTCCAAAGTTTGAACATATATAATGATTGCTGTGAAATTTTAGCTTCATATATCAATACTTTTCAAGATATATTTTTTGGAAAAATGGTCTGTCAACCCACTTTCAGGCCTTTTTTGTCGCACATTGAAATCTGAAACAATGTTTGAACACAAATATCTCAAAAACTATTAAAGTTAAAAGCCTGAAATTTTCACTGGCCTTTCTTACCATCAATATTAATTAGGATCTGTAATTTGGGACAGATACATCAAAAAAATGTCTGAGTATTGGCTAGTTAAAATATGAAAAACAATTCAAGCTGTCCTATAAAGTCCCATATCTGAGCACACACTAATGAAAAACCTCACATTTCAAAAGACAGTTAGTGACAATTTCACAATAATGCAAAATAAAACATGTAGAATACTTTTTAATATGAAACTCTTAGTCACAAATGTAAAGAAAATGCTATTTTCATTCAACTTTCAGGCTAGATTGAGCAAATATCAAACGTTGTACCACAAAAGCAAAAATATCAGTAGACAGTCTAATTAATATAGAACAAAATTCTGGCGTTTCCAGATGGTACTCTCATTATAACTGAGAAAATAATTTTGTTAAATATGTGCATATTTTTCATTTTCAAAAATCCACTCTACCTACTCTTTTGAGACCTACTGCCCTGGAGGAGTCTTATAATTCAGGCTAAGTTTAAAATATAGTAAAGGTATGAAAAAATGCTACAATGTAGCAACATAACTCCCAAACCCTTCACAAATCCTTCCACCATGTTGAGAATCGCCACCTTATTTATTCATTCATTTATTTATTTATTTTAAATCAAGAGATTAAAAATAAATAAATATTATTATAAATATTATTTATAAACATTATTTACTAATGTATGATAATAATGGATGGATGGATTATTCATTTAATTAGTTAAATTAGTATTTATTCATTTCTTGATTATTTTTAATCAAGAGACTAATAAATACTAAATGACCCTTTTGTCTCTTTTTAATGTTGTTCCTTCATAGGTTTCTGTTTTTTCTTTACCTCACCAACTGTTTGGGCAGAGTGAAACCCAGGTTATGTTTGTGTTTTGTTTTTTGTTTTTGTTGTTGTTGTAGTTTTTTGTTTTTTGTAGCAAAATTTTTATAGATTACCCCGAAAAGCTTTGCATGCAGGAAGTCATAAAATACAGTTTTGCAAATACATATTCACACAATGTATGGGACTGACAGACTGTGGATAGCAGCTTTCATGAGAACCACTCATTCAAACAATATTCATTGAAAAACAGAGACAACAACAATAAGCAAATAAATAAATAAATAAATGGTCTTTGTGAGAACCAGCTTGATTTTTAGATCACAAGAGTGATAAAATATTATAAAAGAATTTGTGTAAACTCTTTGGCTCATTTTTTGGGGGAACCTGTAGGGTGTAACTTGATTTTAGTGTTAAAGTTAGAATAAGGTTTAGGTTAGGGGAAGATTAAGGGTTTAGCGCTTGTTGTTATGGTTAAATTTAAAGTTAAGAGGCTTGAGAATGCATTATTGTCAGTTAATGTCTTCCCAAAAACACCCAAATAACTGAGAAGTTGCTTACAGGACCTACACTTACTCAGGTCCCCAGCAATACACAGGTTAAATGAAGTGGATGGGATGAATAGTCATACAGACATATAGACATTTCTCTTATTATTAGTAGGTTTAATGAGATAGCTACTTGGGTGTTAACCTAATTTTCTTCAGTGCACTGCTCAGATCTACAAGTGCTTTCCGTCTTCTTTGTGTTTTGTGTTGAGTTTGGATGACGATTTATTAACTGCAAAACAACTCTATCTGTGTCTCTCTAATTTGGGCTCTAAGATCCAAAACAGAACGATTGATCCCTTTGAGTGGGTAAGCAGACCAAGAGCATTTAACTACCCATCAGCGAATCAATTCTGACACAGAAACAGGTCAGTGCCTCAATAACATCAACACTTCCACCTGACTTTAAAACACTGTGCAGCTCCAGAGGGATTCAGCAGGACTGCGACCTGCAGCAGCAGATTTACTATTTACCACAATGTTCTCCATTATGCACATCACCACAGTGCTTTGGTTGATTTCTCTCTTTTCAGTCTGCAGCTCAGCTTATGAGCTCCAGGATACCATCCACACTCTGAAAGAAGAAAACCTCCACCTGCAGCACCGACTGGAGAACCTCACCCGGGCTCTCAGGGATCTGAAACACCTTCTGATAGAGCAATCCAAAGGTAAGAGCAGAGCTATCTTGTTAAAAGTGAGGAGATTTTCATGAATGGAAAGTCTGATTAGAAACTTGTGTTATATTTGAACACAGCTGCTGGGGGGGAACATGACCCTGAGTATCTGCATGCCTGGAAGGAGTGGTCCCAACATGGTAAGATCTCTAAATGTGGTTTTCAAAAGACTTTCTTTTTCTTTTCTTTCTTTCTTTTTGGTAGTGCTTAGTTGTGTGTCTCCAAACAAAAAAAAAAATCTGTCTTATGTGCTTCAGGCATAAGTGCTGAGACTCACCAAATGTTGGAGCAGGCCCTCTGTTTAACTGAGCTCCATGATGCAGTGGACCACATCTTCATCACTCCGGGCTTCCTCCTACTCTCACTTATTGTTCCTATGATTCTGGCACTGATGTCATGACTTTAACCAACAACCTTGGGCTCATTAAACTTTTACGTAGATATGACAGCCTGTATTGTATTTATAGTCCTACATCATGTTCAAATCTCAGGATTAAAATGAGATTTATTAACTTTTATATCTTCACCAAAAGTTTTGTCCCTTCATTTTGTCTGAATGTTGTTTTTGCAAACTGCTAGGCACATGGTGTGATTCTGATTAAATTAAGTTTAGTTTAGTTTGCCTGAGATAAATTTTAGGATATTTATTCTACAGCTGCTAATAATAATCATGTGAATCAGACCCGAAAAATCCCCAGATTTTTGATAGTTTTAACGGAAACATTGAATCTTCTTTTTAAGTATGAAGAAGTATGTGGAGTGTTCTCATTGCTGAATGTGACCCAGTTCAGAGGTCAGGTAATAATAATAAATATGTCTTGAATTTGTATTGTACCTTTGTGTGAGTTCATTCTTTTTCACAGACCCAAAAATGAATATTCTTTGCTTTTAACTGATTAGAAAATATAAAGTAATATAAATCTGTAGCTATTGTTGTCAAGAGGTTCAATAATAAAAGACACAGCATCTTCTGTGAGATAGTTTTGCAAGAAATATTCATTCAGAACCTGATATTCAGATGTAAAATAACCTGAAATTAAATAAAAGCAGCCTTTGAAGATAAAAATGAATGCCTCATGCAAAGACAGGCAAACATCTCATTGAAATCTTATTCATGTGCAGAATTATTCAGCTCAAGCTTGAACAACTGAAACAAAAGTCAAATGACAAAAAATTGATACCATGGTAACAAAATTAAATCAGATCTCAACAGAGGAAAAAATAAGAATCAGTTTGAGCTCATTATTGTTTTTGCAGAGGCAGCATGTCACATCTATTGTTTTAGTTTTATTAGTTTTTATCCCTCCCTATGAATAAATTGTCTACCTGCCTGTTTATTCATAGGTTATTTTATTGTATGTAAAATCAAACCTATAGACTCAGCTCAGTAAGACTTCAGTTTTGAGTAAAGAGGTAGGTAACGTCTACTTTCCTCATTATGTTACACAATTATTTATTTCTAGGTAACATTAATTTGAAAGCTCTTCTTTCTTTCACTATGCTGAGGATATCATGCTGAATAAACCTATGTATACTAAGAACAGATGGTCATAAATACAGCTACTCTTTACAGCTTTCTAGACACAATAAAAAAAACTGCTATTCATTAGTAGATCACTGTTATTTACTTATGTACTTAGCTTTACTTGAAGAAATTCAGTCAATGAATTGCAGATGTTACTGATAAAGTAAAGTATAAAATATTGTATGTAGAATTTAAGGAATTGTATTTAACTTTGTAATGTCTATACTTCAGGGTTGTATTTATGTATTGTTGTATTTATTATATTTAGAGAAAGATAGCAAAAAAATTACTTCAGAATGATGTGGAAATTTGTTTTTTGGGACATTTTAGACTAGATACACTCCTCTGAGATCAATAATAACCTACCCATCCTACCTTGCATTTTTGCATTTATTTGCTTGTATATGTAATTGTCATTTGCTTGTACAATTGTGTCCTATTGCATGCAAAGCTGTAACTTGCGCTATAACAGTATGGGTTTTTTTGTGCAAGTAACGTGTTGTGAAATGCAATGTGATGTTCTCCTATAGTTGTGCTAAAAAAAAATGCAAAAGATGACTCGTTAGAAATGACATGCATAAAAGGAAAATATGTGCAAACATGCAATTTGCAAAGAAGAAATCCATCATCCTTCAGCTGCGAGGGAAAAAATACGTACAATACTTGTATCAATATTTCATCAGTTCAACTGTTATCAACATTTTTGATCAGTGTTGAGCAAAGTCAGTGTCTTTAATATCCACATTAAACAGAACTCTCACACAGTGGGAGAAGTGGGACTGTGAGTCTCCTTTGGTGGATTTATGTGTTTGATGTTGTCCTGAATCCAACAGTGTTAAATTTCTCCCGCTATGTCTGCTTTGTCCGCTTAATTAAAGTGACCCCTCCTGCATAGATTATAAATCGGTGCATTTGTACTTTCATTTCCATTAGATTATGATGAATGGATTGCCAATTTACATTTGCAAGGAGTTCATCTGGACCCAGTATTTGGCTGTGGATATGTCCATGTGAATAAGTGAGACAGAAGCCACCATATGGACATTTCAGTTTCTATGTTCTTCTTCCTTTTTAATATAAAAATTGGTCACTTTGTGGTTTAGGCAACATTAACTATCAGAAGCTGTCTTAGCAACTGTCTGAGACTTATGTGCTTTGAACTAAATGTCAATGTAAGCATTCAATCAGGCTCCTAAACAGTTAAGGTTTAGCTGCTCACTATCCTAGTTTAGCATAGCAGCATTCTAATTAAGTAGTCTTGCAGGTAGTCTTGCTTAGCTAATTTGTAATCCATCCAATAGTTGCTGACATATTTCAGTAAAAAACACAAGCAAAGTCAAGGGATCACACACATAATCAAGATTCAGTTCCTTCCATTTCTAAAATTTGGTGTTTAAACCTAGAGAGTCCATCAAACAAACTCAGAATATCTTGTTGACATGATCTCACCAAATGACAGAATTAATCATGTTAATACAAATTT
This sequence comes from Paratilapia polleni, assembly GCA_015106735.1. Lineage (NCBI taxonomy): Eukaryota > Metazoa > Chordata > Actinopteri > Cichliformes > Cichlidae > Paratilapia > Paratilapia polleni. The sequence continues at coordinate 47,651 of VUQI01016160.1, forward strand.
AACATATGGTAGACTAAAATCAGATGTGTCAAAGAGAAACCTCTCCTACTTGTCTTTAAATGCACTACATAGTGTGATTGCATGCTGCTGCAGCGGTCGTTATCATTCCCATTAACCTACATTTAAGAGGGAGAAGTTAAACCAGCACTCCCATGTTAAATGAGCTAAATAGCAATCATTATTTAGTGCCACTGTGATGTTAGCTTACACAACATTGTGCCAGCAATGCTAGGAAGAGGTCTGAAACTTATTCAAAACTCAGAGAGCAGAGCAGCGAGCTGATTTTAGCAGCTGCCTAAGAAGTGCTGCATTAAAGAACTAACTACCCTATAATTTGAATCTTTAGTATTTACATGAGAAGGAAAGTGTTCATTCACCAAAACCAGCCACTGCATCATACAGATACTGCTATCAGAAGTCAGAAGTTTAAAAGCGCTCCTGTTGTTTTAATGTTTTAATTTCCTTTCATTTATATTACAACTAAATGCATCATTCAGACATTTGGCACACTTGTGGGAAATGAAATGTCGGAACATTTGTAATGACATCCATCCATCCGTGTATGTATGTATGTGTGTTCAGGGTATTTTGGTGCATTCGTAACCAAATAACCTCAATGAAAATACATACGTTTCACACATTTAAAATGGTGCAATTGTTGTCTTTCATTTTAATAAAGATTATTTATTAGGAATTTAATGTTGTATCTTCTTCAGTTTAAATGGGTTTTATGACATTTATCTGTAGTACTGTAATATTTTTGTGAACTTTTTCTGGTGAAGGTAAACAGTTACACCAAATCTTTGCACAGTGATATTTTATACAACTGTGTGTTTCAAATTGTGTGGGAGCAGTTTGTAGATGTGAGAATGATTTTCCCAGTTAGGTGAGGAAGAACTCGTGTGGCATATTGGCCTGTTTTTTTTTTTTTTGGTTTTTTTTTGTGAATGCGGCTGAATGGGAACAAATCTCTGCATCCAGTCTCCAAAAACCTTATGAAAATCCTTAAATGTAGAAAGTAGTTTTTTATAGATGAAAACCCACAGTATTTGAGGGGCATATTCAACAATCAACATGGGTGTAATGTTTGTGTTTCCTCATACTTGTGGCCATATCACTGCCATGTGGTATAGTGTATATAGAGTATATCACCTGGCAAAGGCAAAGGAAAAGGCTTAAACTGAGTTGTATGTGAAGCTGGACACTAAAGAAGGAGAAAAGGACTTGCATCGATTGGCTAGACAGAGAGATCGAGCTGGAAAGGATGCACAGCAGGTTAGAATGATTAAGGACAGAAATCGAAATGTACCAACAAGTGAAGAGAGTGTGTTGAGAAGGTGGAAAGAGTACTCTGAGGAGCTGATGAATGAAGAAAATGAGAGAGGAGGATGGATGGAGGAAAGATAGTGAATCAGAGAAGTGCAGAGGATTAGTAAGGAGGAAGTGAGGGCAGGTGTGAAGAGGATGAAGAGTGAAAAGGCAGTTGGTCCAGATGACATACTTGTGGAGGTATGAAGATGTCTAGGAGAGAGGGCAGTGGACTTTTTGACCAGATTGTTTAACACAATCTTGGAAAGTGAGAGGATGCTTGAGGAATGATGTGGTGGTGATGAGTGTCAGGGTTGATTTGTGACAGAAGGGCAGTGGCAAGTGTGAAAGGGAGGGTTTACAAGACAGCAGTGAAACCTGCTATGATGTGTGGTTTGGAGATAGTGGTTCCAATAAAAGACAGAAGATTAAGATGGAGGTGGCAGAGTTGAAGATGCTAAGATTTTCAATAGGAGTGACCAGGAGGGACAGGATTAGAAATGAATACATCAGATGTGCAGTTAGAGAGGCAAGGGTGAGTTGGTTTGGCCATGCAGTGGAGGGATAGTGGATACATTTGGCAATGAATGTTCAATATGGAGCTGCCAGGCAGGAGGAAAAGAGGAAGACCACAGAGAAGATTCATGGATGTAGTGAAGGACGGCATGCAAAGATGTGGTGTGACAAGGGAGGATGTTAGGGTTATGGTGAGATGGAGATGTGGTGACCCCCTAAAGGGAGCAGCCGAAAGAAGAAGAAGAGAGATATACAGTGCAAAAGCTTATTTGGACATCAACAACATAATTTATTGCTTTAATGCTTGAAATTATCCTTCTGTTCTAATATCATAGTTCCCACTCTGTACAATCAGTGGACATTTTGTTTGACATTGCAATGTACTAGTGTCATATTTTGATTGTTTTTGCTATTGTCTTTTAATAATTGGGTTTTGTGCTTTGTTACAGCTGTTGGCTTCGAATGAGAACACGCTGTGTGTGTGTGTGTGTGTGTGTGTGTGTGTGTGTGTGTGTGTGTGTGTGTGTGTTTCAGAGTGTGTTAAGTGGGTGTGGAGGGTGTGGACAGTGTCCAGAACATGTGAGAGGCTGTTGCTTGCTGTTCACTCTCAGCTTGAAGCTCAGCAAATGCATCAGGAGAGAAAAGAGCAGAAAGGAGAGACACACGGAAACTGACTGAGAGCGAATTAATGGGCTAAAAACACACCAGCACAGAGAAAATCCTTGTAGAGTAAGTATCAGTTCTCTCTATGATCTTTTATTAGCCCTGGGAGGGATGCATTTGAATGGGCATCTTGTGAAAACAGCCTTTATGTTGGGTATCTGAGGTGTATATATTTATACTACAGGTATCTTTAAACTTCAAATATCAACTGGCTTTTAATATTCAAGCACATGCAAAGCTGCACTTGTTTAGTTTCCGAAAGCACCTAGGTTGCACATCAGGTGCTGAGTGTGTATGTTTATTTCATATCTTCTGAATGCATGTGAGCAGTTTACAGCTGCTAAGTGCTGTTCTTGAGTGCCAAAAAGCAAAGACAAAGATGAGGTGTAGCCATAATAAAAAAAAAAAAAAAAAAAAAAAAAAAAAA
>VUQI01016162.1:6477-20150 GCA_015106735.1 Paratilapia polleni
AAAAACTAAAAAAAAAAAAAAAAAAAAAAATTCTAATGACCCAATAGTCCCCTGTGACCAGGGGTTTCTTATCAGGAGGAAACCTCTTGTAGAACCAGGCTCGGAGGCCATTTGCTACCATGGGTTGGCGTAACGGGAAAGATTTGGTTTTAGTAGTTGGGTGGGTGGGGATTTTTTTTTTTTTCTCAGAACATAAAGATAGAAAATATGGGAAAACAGCTAGCCTGGTGAAACTCCCACAGATTTTTCCCTCCATCTTTGGTTTTAAAATATAAAAATGATAACTAGTCAGTATTAAATATGCTGGATGATGTTTTTTTTTTGTTTGTTTTTTATTTTTTTGGTTTTTTTTGTGATCACTTATTTATTATAATCTTTGCTGATTTTTGTCCATCTTTGGAGCTACCAGCTAGGTGATTTGTTAAACTAAGCTAATCAGCTTCTGACTTTAGCATCAGTACAATCAGAAAGGAGACTCATCCTTATTATAGTCTAGAGGCTAAAATTGTTTAAGTTAATTTACTTCCTTATCTATCTACAATCAACAGATAAAGGTAAATAGATGCAACATAAAATAAACAAATATAGCATGTAAATTTATAAACAGAATTAGTATTTTGGTATTCAGATATAAATATTTGGATATTTTAATTAAGGTAGGCTAAATTTTTTGAGCCTTTATGCTTTCCCTCTCCCCTTTTCTGTTGTTTAAATGTGCTATTTAAATAAACTGACCTGACTCAACTTTATCGTGACCAGTCTCCCATTCCCTGCCACTGAAAAACACCCCCACAGCATGATACTGCCACCACCGTGCTTCGCTATTGGGATGATTCTGTGCAGGTGATGAGTGGTGCATGGCTTCCTACAGAAGTGATTCTGAGGACTGAGGCAAAATGGTTCAACCTGGGTTTAGCCGGTCCACAAAATCTTGTTTCTCACAAGTTTAGAGTCATCTAGGTTGTTTTTTTTTTTAACTCCAAGTGGGCTATTATCTGTCATACTCCAGACAGGCCTCTGTCTGGCCGCTCTGCTATAGAGATCGGATTGGTATAGTTCTGCAGTGTCATTCTAGATGTTTCCCACACATGATCTCTGGACCTCAGCCAAAGTGAGTCTGGGGTTCTTGACCACCTCTTACCAAGGCACTTCTCTATTTGGCCAAACTGACAGCTCTAGGAAAGATCTTATTCCAAAATTCTTCCTTTTAAGAATTGTGGAGGCAATTATCCTACTGGGAACCTTTACTGGAGCTAAGTTTTTTGTAATCTTCCTGTATGTGCCTCAGCACTCCATTTCCTTTGACGTCATGGCTGGGTTTTTGCTTTTATTTGCACTGTCACCTGTGAAACCTACAGCAGGTAGGACCATCTCAAAGATGGTCTTAATTTAGGTCAACCTGTGGTTTATTTAACAAATACATGGACAGAAATATCCCATTTTTGTTCTGCTCTGCATACTTTCTGAATACACTCTCCAGAAAGAATAGGCTTGAGTATTTTTCATGTGTTGGGAAAAAGACTCAAAAGACAACACACTTTTAATTGCTGATTTTCTAGGTGTGCTTTTCCACCTTGTCTTCAAATTTGCCCTCGTGAGTTGTGAATGATGAGAAAAGCAGCACTATGGAAGCTGCTATTAACAAGAAAGTAATGGGGAAACATTGTGTTTCTGTCTCACAGTTGCTCAGGTGCAGCTCCAGATAGTTAAAATAGCATCTTGTTATGACATTAGCAGTTAAGGAGTCATAGTTTCTTCAGCATTACCCTCTTGAATTCTTCTGTGGAAAATCTAATTATATTTTCCTCTTAATATTAAGTTGCAGAGCAATTAGTGAACAGCTTGTGCTCATGCTGTTTTTAGATACATCTGTACGATGAGGACTGTTTTAATTTGTTATACTGACTAGAATCTTAATCCTACTCTTCCAAGCAGCCACGACTTGTGCTTTATGAAAGAAGCCTAGGACTCAAATTTATTTAGGCCCAAGAGTGGAAGACTCAGCCGTCTTTTGGGTAGCCCTATTAGAGACTAAATGTTACTTCTGACAGTTTGAACAAATGAGGGAGAGAGCAGGAAAGAGGAGAGCAGATAACTGTCGCTCTCTTTGAGCTATGGCAGCCATCCAGCATGGGCCTTCTTTGTATTCAGAGAGCACCTCGTTTTCGTGTCAGCGCGGGACAAGAGAAGCACTTAACGTGACATTTAGAGATGCTCAGAGATTCTCTCTGGAGACCAGAGGGAGGGAGAAAAGAACCAATGATGTTATCGCAGACATGTGTTTTAAATGCCAGGAGGGGTGCTTTGCCAAAGAGCTTTGGCCACAAAGATAAGAGAATAACCCGGCCTCTGGTCTTGCACCTCTTGCACTGGTTCTAGGGCTCACGTTAAGCTTTGTCTGAAATGGTTTCATCTCTTTTCTATCAGATATGATCTTTTAAAGCTTACAGAACAATCTTCTTAGATTGTACATTAGGGCTGCTGTTATCCTTAGAAGAAATCCACGCGTGCACGGTGCATTTTAAATAGTCAGCCACAGGATAGAACACACTTAGCTTTATGCGTGGGCGACTCGAGCTTTCTGAGATTCTGAATCTTAACCAGATGGCTGTAATACACATCTTAACTGTGGATCACAGCCATTTTTAAAGTCTCTGGTCCCTCCATGAATAATCTCGAAAATCTCTCTTCCATTAATACTGCACTAAATATCTCTTATTGATGTGGGTTTATCCTGAAGGGACAACAAGACAGCATGAATATTTAACAGGTAAAGAAAGGTCAGTCTTCTGGCATGGATACTAAGATTGAACTAATCAATCATCGTTTGTGTGAAATCCATTTCATTTAAAGCAAAACTGCCACACGCTGCCAGTGGAAATGAAGATTTGTCTTTCCAAAGATGGTATCAGAAATGTTTAACAAATAAATTCGTGTAAATCTATGAAACAAGTGCTTGAATATTTTGCATTCAAATGCGCACCCCTCATCTATCTTACAAATGTATCTTTCCTGGCGCAGTCTATGTAAGCATTTGTACTTGTGCACAAAATGCCTTAGTGTTTGATGCAAGGTCTAGCGACTCTGCCATACCCTCCAATAAATCAGGCTGGGAGTTAGATGTATGAAGATAGAGCTGCATAGTGATGAAGCTGCTGCATGGGAGCAGCGTTTAGGAAACAAGGTTAGCCATTCATCATGAGACATCACGCGCATACATCCCGAGAACTTTTCCATGGGCTCATTTTTCCCATTCGTGCCTGATGCGGCGCCTTGTTCCTGTTGGCTTTATGCTTCATCACAGCTTCACAATATTTAAGTTTTCTCAGAAATGACACCTAATGTAGCAGAAGATATCACAATATTAACACTGTCACTGGTGACAGCAGGATATTGTGGGAAGCCCAATTGGTTTTAGCGGTAAGAACTTGTGAGATTTGGTTTGATCTGCAGTAATACCAGGTTTGTCTTGGAGATGCATTCTTCTTTTATTGCTCTCATCATTTCCCATCATCTTGAACCACTCCAGCTTGCCAAATGCTCCTTTGCAGACAGTTTTTCCCCTCACTATACCACATGCTTATATTCAGTATGTTTACTCAAGGAGAAATAATCCATTTATACATTACTTGCCATCTCAGGGCTCCTTGAAAATTTAAGGCTTTGATGTCTGGTTGTCTAATGCAGTTACCTAAGCAGCTTGCCATAACCGGCCTCCCAGAGATTTTCCCTGCATGCTTCTCTCCTATTTTCTGCAGTGTGTCTGGATTGCGACAATAAAGTATCCTTTTGAAGCCTCTTCTTGCTGCCTCTCGGGAAGGTGTTTTTTGTAGATAATGACTTATTCCAATTCACACCTCACCCAAAGAGTGCAGCACATATCTTAAAAAAAAAAAAAAAAAATCATTCTTGCTAAAGGATTGAGTACCTGCAAATGTTGTGACATGAATTTAATCATGACCCATTGGTGTGAGTACACATGGCAGATTTGGCCAGACATTAATTACCCCTTCTCTGTGGTTAATATAACAAAGGAGTCCAGCTGCCAGGTGCTGGCATAGTTGCAATGTGGGGGATAAAAAAACGAAGAAGCAGCATAAACATGGCTGAAGATCTGGACAGTTTCCAGCAAATGTGTGCCTGGGATGTGTGATGAGTGAATTCATGTGGCGTGCAGTCTTTAACAATGATTCTGTAAATTGGCTGTAAAGTAGTGAACTGTTGACTGCCACAGTTTTTGGGCACATGGCCCAGTCAGTCACTGACTCAGCTCAAAGGCACAGTTAACCTGGCACAGACACACACACCAGCTGGATGGACTGTTAACTGCCATAATCAGCCTGAACCTCACCGGAATGAAATGCTGTGCTTGATGCTGTGCCTGCAGGAATCCAAATTTTAAGAATTAAATCTCACAAACTAATGTTTTTATGCTAATATGATCTTTTGTTGGAATACAAATTCTCCCTTAGAAAGAGAAAAAAATAATAATCATAACTAAAATAACACTTATAAAGAAAACTGTGACAACCTGATTTTTAAAAAAAAATTGGTATAAACAATGTAATGTAAAAGGTAATTGACATTTTCGCACAAAAAAATTATGGAAGTACGGTATTTTATGTTTTCCCCATCTAAAATACGAGAAAGCGTTTACATTTGCAAATGGTTTATGCATTACGGGATTTCTTTCAAAGTCAAAGAAATCTAAACAAAATAACAAACTCTTTATGAAAATAACTTTCCTGCTTAGAGTTTGATAAGTTCAGTATAAATACCACATCTCATGTATTGTCTGCTAAACATACTATAGCCAATGTGACCTCACCCATTGGTCTGTGAGCATTTTTCCCATCACCATCTTAGCTTTTTGAAAGCTCCTTTGAGGGAGTGCAGAGTGGATCTGACTGAGGGACACTGTATGCTCATACTACAGCTACTTTTCAAGTTAACTTTACAGCATACCCTGCGTCTGGTCACTAACAGCAACCACAATTCACAAATTGAACATTATATTCAATAAGGCTTGAAATTAGTGATTTACGCCAGAGAGTCATTAATCTTTACTGAAGGCTTGGATCAAGGGAGCTGGTGTTGTTTACCTTAGACTTTCTATACAGCCAGCCTTCTTTTTTTCAACCAGAGGAATCCTCTCCTGCTAGCCATTAGAAAGAATCCAGGCCACACAGCGTATTAAGCTGGTAACCCCATGCACCAATACTATGCGTGGTGCACAGTCCGTCCGACTGCTGAGTTCATCTGAGTCAAATAAGCAAAAGATGGGTCTTGGAATGAAGCGCCATACACATGTACTGTATATAGCAGCACTCCTAAATGCAGGAAGTTCTACCAAATGTTACCACATCATGAGGACATAACCACAACAATTTACTCCAAATATATTGGTTATTCTATTTGACATTTGAGTGAAGTTAGTTATTCTGGATTTAATTAATGCCAGGTTAAAAGTAACTGTTGGGTTTTCTTTAGAATTCATTTGTTAGCTTTTGTTTCTGTTTTGGCCTGAGTCAGCCATTGTGGAAGTTCTCCTTTATGTAATGTGTGTTAGCTTGGTTTTGGTCAGTTCATTTAGGTTTTGTTTGAATGATTAGTTTGTTATATTACTTCATCATCTTTAGTGGATTTCTGTTCAGTTGACCTGTGGTCCCTTACAAGATACTTCTGCACAGGCTTTGCTTTTTTAGACCCAAAAGCTATGTTCATCTTTTTTGTACAGTCTATGGCCTTAAATATGCAGCCATAATAAGCATTTAGCTTAGTTTTACAAGGTTAGAAACACTGTGGAGCAGGATTTTGTAGAAATTCAATGTAACTGATAAAATGTTAACTAGTAAATAATGACTATCTTTAGAAGAGGTGGTAGGTTTATTGTTTTACTAGCTAGCTATTTCTTTTTACTATTTATTCTAAGCTAAGTGAACCACAATCTAACTGTTGGCAAGAAAATGAAGAACCTAAATATGATTCATTCCCTGTTTGTTAAACAGGACTTTGGGATATTATCATGGGAAGTGTGCAGCCACTGACATTTTAAAGTCTAAACATTAAATAAAAAAAACCTCTCAGATTAAACTTTCATGAATAGAATTGGTCATAGTCATTGTATCACCTTTGTTTTCTCTTGTTGGCTCCTGGTGTGTTTTTTCCTGCCATCACTGTGCAGCGCTTTGTGTGAAGTTAGTAATTAAAGTGTCTTTTTGACTTCCTGCACGTCCAGCCATTTATTTTAAGTCTCGTGAAAATATACTGCAAAATGGTTCATGTTTAAGACAGAAACATGGACAGCACCCCCAAACCAAGTTCAACCCTCATTAGACAGGAAACGCATTACTGTGCCTCTATCCTGAGAGACAGGCCACTATAAAGCATATTGCAGACCGGTATTTTGATCTGAATAGCAAAATGATCAAGCTTCTGATTTACACATCAAGTTCAAGGGTTCTGGGAGGAGCTTTATCAGGTCTGAGAAACTCAAAGAAGCCTGCACTATAAATTGGGGATGTTGAGTTTAAAGAAATGTGGGCCAGATAGGAAGGAACAAAAGAAACTGAGTTGCATTATGGGAAATATAAATCACACATTTTACAATATTTTTTTGTTTTTTCATCAAGTTTTCAAACTTAATGAAAGGGCAATGCCCTTTAAGTTTGTGGGATTCCCAGGAAGAATCAATGTAAGAGCTGTCAGGAATGTAACAAACATGATATATAATTAAAAAGTGTATCCTATGACACTTTACAACATAAAAATGTCAACATACTTTAAAAAAAATCAAAAACATACTTTAAAAAAATGAGCCATAAACTCTTCCTGCACTCACAATATGGGATCCAGGTGGTGAATTTCAAAGTAAGGAACAGTGGCTCTGATAAGTCGCTGTGTAAACAAACACGCACGCACACTTTTCAAAAGAAGGCATCATGCCGCAATTTTCAAGTTGAAAAAGTATTCTGACAAAATTCATTTCAAAAGGGGGGGAATGACTCCTTCCTTTCACAGTCATCTCAGAGCACACTGACCTAATTAAACTTTTTGATCAACTATTACATGACTGCTCTGGGAGATGTGAGCATTCTTGGAGAGGTAGGGTACATGTTGACAAAGGCAGGAAGATGAAAACAAAGAAGGCGTGACTGTGACTATCAAATGTTCCATATAATTTCTTCTTTGCCTTTATCGCAACTAAACTTCACACACATCAATAATCACATTATACTTCAGGGTTTCACTTTGAAGACTTTATATCGCTCAGCATGAGAAACTTGTTTGAAAGAGTTTCTCAAGAATGAAGGACTATTTACCCCCATTCTTCAGACGAGTCTTGCCCTAAATGTCTTGTTATTCCTTTATTCTAAATCTGATTATCTTTGAATTTACTATGGTACAGTACATTTCTTCTGTCCTTGGGAGTGTCTGCATTGAAGCCTCCTTTTGAATCAGCAGGTGCTGAGTGAATGTGAGCAGCGAATCTCTTTGAATTAATCTCCCTCATTAGGAAAAAGGAGAATGTGGAGCATGAAGGTGTTTTCAGTTTAGGGTTCCTTTCTTTTAAAATGTGTCAGGGCCAACAACTCAGACTGAAAACAAAAAATACACACACAAGAAATTCTCTCTCTTATTTTTAGGTTTTATGAGAATGCCATTCACTTTCAGGTTTTAGCAGAGCCAAACAAAGTAATCACATGGAAATCAGTCATGAGGAAATTTGAAAGCTGTGAATACATGCAGCTGTTTATGTGAAGCTTTCATTATAGGATTATTGAAGATCATAGAACATTTTCATGTTGCTGTGATTTGGAGGTTAATGCTAAAGTGTGGGGGAAGTGAGCTCCGTGTTTACACTTGTGAAAAGATGTTATACATCCTAGTAAAGGCTGTAACCCACATTTAGATTGTAAAAACCTGTATTTCATTAATCAAAGCCAAAAATAGGACAATTTCTTGCTTCCAAACAACATGAAACCAGGTGAATCTGGACTGGAATAAAAGTACTGCCAGAATGTGTTTTCTATTTGTGGAAACAAAAAAGCGAACCCCCCCCCCCCAAACACACACACACACGCACACACACACACACACACGCACACACATCCAACATCAGACCAGGTCTAGATCAAAACCACAGCCATGCTTCAGAATGTACCGCACATCCCAATAGGTACAGCAGAACAAGATGTGAATCTAGGAACTAAGCAGGGAACATGCAAAATAATTCATACTGTAGGTATTTTTGAACAGATGCCTGTTCCAGTATTTCCAGATACAGATGCCTAGTCCATGAATGACCAGCAGCTGCTCATCTTCAGTCTTCAGAATTCTATAATCTATATTTTATTTTCTTTTAAAATGCAAAATTTTTTGCCACGCTTACACCTAGCGTCCAAATCTCTCCTGCCATTTGAAGACCCATAAAACAGTCACAGTCATGTCCCTCCCGCATTCGTCATGCAACTATTCCATGACCCTTTCACAGAAGAAGAAAAGGACATCTTGACAACCAGGTGATAATTCAATATAGATAACAAATTAGGGGTCACTGGAGGAGAACATATTGGGGCATTTTTCTTAAAAAGTAAGCTGAGACACTTTTTTTGGAGTTTAATTGTTGTTGCTAGTTTTGCTTATTTTTTACAGTCAGACTCCATAAATGTTGAGAAATACTTCACAGGAGACATGTGTGACATGTTATGAATGTGCAGAAAGTTCTGAAAATGGGAAATATTGGTGAAAGACATCTGAGCTATTAAATTCAGGGGTTGATAAATTCAAATAAATGAATTTATCATAGGGATGAGCTAAAGACACAATAGTATACCTCAGTATATTCCAGTAAATGACAAAATGTTAACTGCAGTCTAATTTGTCTGTTTTCCTCCACAAAAATAAATTTCCTCTTTCTGCCAGAATGAAAGAAGTTGTTAAGTGTCTGAAATTTTAAATTTCCAGGGCTAGCTTGTTTTTTCTTTTTTTCCACATATGTGCAACAAGGGGGTAAATTGAATAAAATGTTCTTAAATACTTTATAATGTACAACCACTGTAATTTATTTCAACATTAGGCTACTATTTAACACTTCCCCAAAGAATGCTTATCGTCTTTGATGTTTTTCACATCTAAAGCCAGGTCCTAGCCCAGTTTCTTACAACACAAAATCAGTAATATAACAATGAATGTGCAACCTATACACCAGAATTGATACAAAGTCCTTCTAGAAGCAAGTCTTACGACTTTGGCAGCCACACAGACATTAGTAGAGAGACATATGGCACTCAAAGAATGCTGAATTGAAATCTATGAGAGAATTCCCCAACAGCAAAGAGGAAAAAAAAGCTTTTTAAGCCCTTATTTTTGGGGCAAATACAACAGACTCTTTAAGCTTTAAAAAAATAACCTGGACATAGTTTTATGTCCAGGTGACCATAAAAGTTAAAGTTCATTTAAATGATTCTTCAAAACAACTGCACAAGTAAGTGTCAAGAGCTGTTTCAAGATGGCTGCTGAGTTGCAAGACTTTTTTCTGCGACTTTGGTAGCAATCTTCAAATCCAGGTGGTTATTTTGAAGCCCCTATCTAAATGAGGGTCACAGTTTTATTTACAATAGTCACTGGGAGATTAATAAAAAAAAAACACCTATGTATCACCAGTAGAATCACCAGTCAAAACTAATAAAAACCACTTCAAAAGTTTTGCAGGCTTGGTCTAAAAATATGTTTTAAAAAGCCGCCTCACCCCCAATGAGTTATACTGCTACTATGTATGAGCAGTTTCATAAAATAGTTGTGAACTGTGTGCATGTGTAAGCACAACTACATGACTGGCTAATATGTTTCCTGTTTTGGTTGTTGTTTGGCCCTTTAAGGGCCACCATCTTTAGCATTTTGGAATTCTTTCACAGATTTTGATGTATTATCTCTGACAGATAATCCCACTATTAGGATGACTCTCAAACTGGCTCACCTGAATAATGTTAAATAGCTCAATCCAAGTTATTTAATCTGTCTTTATGAGCACCCCATCCCTCCAGTTTTACTTACTTAGTTCCACTCCTTTCGCTTCATCCTCCTTGAGTGCAACTAATAACCAATATTTATGGAAGCTCAATAAGTTCTCTCACATTTTGCCTCCATTCCTCTTTGTGATATGGGCTGCTATTTTCTTTGTCACTTCTGTTTTCCCGCACTGTCAAATTCACCTTATTTAAAATTTCAACAGTGTTACTGTCCAGTGATCTATTGAACCATGATTGCTGATGATTCTTTATTAGGTCCGACCACCAAAAATCAGGGTTTGCTGTGGCTCAGGGGGTAGAGCTAGTCTGATGGAAGGTTCGTGGGGCAAGCCCTATCTCCTTGGAAGTGTCTTTGGGCAAGTTTAATGCAACTTGGAGTCTAAGTAGTACTTTTATTTGACAGTAAGACTAGAAAAGAGCTATACAAATACCAGCCTTTTATGGGAATACTAGCTCATATTTTAGAAATACATTTAGGCTTATTTTCTTCTTCAAATTATTTCTTTTATAAAATCATGTGTGTTATCAGGTTGACCTCCTTGTGAAAAGCCTGTAGTGTTACCAGTGCAGTTTTTAAGAGGACTAGTGTATTTGGAATCAATCCCTTACAGCCTGGACTCCCATTGGACTGTAATCTGTAAAAAGTGCAAATTGGGGTTTTGCACAGAACAAAAAAAGTTTTTTTTTTGTTTTTTTTTTTAGGTGGGAATTTAAGGGAAACAAATGACTCCATATTTCTCAAGCTATCAAACTGGCATGAATGTTGAAGAAGAAACCAGGAGACAAGACTAAAAAGAGGCAACTACAAATTTAAAAATCAAAGTCACAAATGTGGTACTTTTTGGAGTGAAATTGCATGGCACTATCTAAATGAATCAGTGTAGTCAGAAAAGGTGACCTTTAATATTGGGTACATTAAAGCTTGACGAGTGAAATTACAGCAATTTTCCCCATGACATTCATTCAGCGACTCGAATCAACTTCTGCAGGAAGTGACATGCAGGCTCTGTTCGAGGAGATGATAAACATCCATCAGTGCTGATGGTAAGGACAGGAAGGCTGATTAGACCACGGCAGGAGACATCACCATCAGCCGTGTCCCCAAAGCTTCAATCACCTGCTAGAAAATGCAGATTGTATCACAGGCCTCCTCTCCAATGTCCTCGTCGTGCAATGGCTAGTAAACCAATCTGGGCTATTCTCTGTCAGGCTGCCAAGGTGCACAGCATGGGCCAACAGCTTCCTTTTCATGCAGGACCAAGTGGAGAGAGTGTCCCTTTTGATTAAGCGCTTTGGATGAGGCTGTGGTGGGAGCCCGGCACATGTTGGCGTGGTGCCGTCGCTGCACTGCGGGACTGCTGGTGTATTCCTGTGGTGGAGAGTTCACACATCTTCGGCTGCTCGCACCACATGCAGCCGAGGCAAATGGCCAGTTGTAAATTTACTAAAACCAAAGATGCTGTTTGGCATCTAAGAGCACGAATAACAATTGAAACATTTAATTTTGCAAATGAAGAGAATACATTTTTGGCAACACTGCGGAGCAAATAAGTACTGACAGCCAAGATGCTGCTGTTTAATGTGCTCAATTATCAGATGAAGGTCAAAAAAAGGTACACAGCTTCTCTGTAAACTGCTTTCTGCATTTCAGAGAGAAAATAGCAAAGAAGCGTGAAGGACAACTTACTGACATCCCTAAATGAATACATTCTGTATCTTAATTTGTCCAGTAGTTTGACTTATGTCCAGATGGCTAAAAACTAATGATATGCCTCAGTTCCTGTTCACTGCTTTTTCATAAGACTTTCACATCCTATTGTTTAATTACTGGGAATTGAGTTGGAAAAAAACATTGACCACCTCTTTAGGTACTTTTTAAACTTCCAATATCTCCCATCCAGAGGTGACAGTTGTAGCTAAAATGAGCTAATTTATAACATGTCACTCTTTGTAGGTTATATTGTTTCATTAGTTTAAATCTCTTGTTGATAAGGCAGCAAAATGCAGCCACTTCATGCTATTTAGATGGTGTGACTACAAAGCTAGTTGTGAGGGAAAAACAATAACACCAAGTTGGAATAATCACAGATAATCCTGTTCTTCCCATTTTGCAGGCATGGCTAGAATATAGCATCTGAGCTATTGTTAGCTTGCTATCAAGCTTAAAAATGCATTACTGTACTCATTTCAAGAGTTGTCGAAAGAGTTACAACAAATTAGGAGTAGTTTCTTTTCAGAATTTACAGTTTGTCATAGCACATTGATCAACTAGTGATTACTAATGATCTTTTTACGGCCTCAGACGATGGACTCGCCTCTGTGCTTGCCCTGATAGACCTCAGTGCAGGCTTTAATTTCAATGACTGCAAGATTTTACTACAGAGACTAGAATACATCATGGGGATCGAAGGTACTGTGCTGTGCTGCTTTACTAAATTCCAATTTGTTCATTGAAATAATGAGTCATCCACACAAAAGTTGGTCACGGGCTTCCACAAGGTTTTGTGCTAGGATATGGTTTCACATTATCCAATACTTTCTTAAAGCAATATTATTAGAAAACACTACATACATACATGCCAGTGCCATGCAAATGATATCCCATTATATTTAAGTACAGGCATGTCTTAAATATACAAAGACCTGGATGACTTGTAATTTTCTACTTTGTTTTTGCAATTGGTCCTAAAAATCACAGAAACACAGGGAGTTGTTTGAGTTCAGGAGACAGACACCCTCTCTACTTTTAAGATTGGGCTTCAAACTTTCCGTTTTAATAACTCTCATAGATATGATCAGGTGCCTCTGAACCATCCCATAGTTACAGTATACTGCTCTAGGCTCAGGCTGCAGGAGGACTTCCCATGATGTACTGAGCACTTCACCTTCACTCCTGTGTTTTCAGTCGCTATCCACTGGCATTTATATGCCACTATTTCATGTTATCAACTCCCGTAGTTTGTGTTGTGTCCCCCTCCCTTTTTTTTTTTTTTTTTTTTTTTTTTTTTTTTTTAATTGATTGGGCACAGGTGGTGTAAAACATGCCTGAGGCTGCCAAGATTTCAAATGTAATTAGGAGATGTGGTCTTTGTTTAGGCTCCATATGAGTCTGGCCCTGGTAGTCCTCTGCCTCTCTAAGCTCACAAGATGCAACAGAAATTTGATAATTGATCAAATAAATCTTGGCTGGTATATTTTATTTTTGACAAGCTCTGTACCTCTTCCATTAACCCCCAACCTCCTTGTGGGATGCTGAACAGTTCCTCTCAGATTAAGCACTGTTATGCAAATTAACTCAAGATCAGCATTGTTTCTAAAATGTCCAGATGCAGCAGTTAGGCAATATTTTGCCCCTCCCTCTTTCAAGTTCCTGCTCACGGGGAATCGTCATAATGTTGGTTTTCTCTCTCTAATATTGTAGCATTATTACCTTGCAAGTTGTTGTGAACAGGTGGTGTATATACAGGTATAAAAATAGAACTGAATTGATGTGTGTTAGTATGGGAGTTTGTTGTACCTGGTCAGAGTTTCAGGATAAGTCGTTAATCAGAGCACCATATTACATAAAACTTAACTATATTCTTGGGACACAGCCAACTACTTTTGATTAAGAAGAAAAAAAACATCCACTAAAAAGCATGT
>VUQI01016163.1:1481-15094 GCA_015106735.1 Paratilapia polleni
ATCCACCCAAATTAAAAAAAAAAAACAAAAAAAAAAAAACAACAAAACCAAACCATATTTTCCAGCCAACATAGGAAGTGGTATCAAACCATACACATAGCATATTTTCAAGTGCAGGAAGAAGCTTTGAACTGAGAAGCTTCACTAAAGCTAAGTATAAGATAAATAAGAATTATTTTGAACTGTGAACCATGCAAAGCCAGTCTAATCAAGTTCAAGAATAAAACTACAGAGCTAGAAATGATCAGAACGGGTCCGTTAGAATCTTTTGGTTATAACTACTGTTAATCTTAGCTGTTAACTATAATGTTTACCTCTTACTTACTGTTTATACCTCTGCTTGCTTGCTAACTTGCTGCAGGCTCTCTTGTTTCCTGTGATGTTTCCAGTGAATATTTAAATACAAGTTGGTTTTTGTTTAGAATCTGATGGTGATTTTACTGCACACATATGACACAAAGACCACCAACTGGTCTTTATTAAGCCTGGGCCTAACAGTGAAGTTGGTCAATGTTTAAGACCAGGCTTTAGACTCGACTTTATGCTGGTTACAAGAACCATACTTAAGCCTAGTCTTAACTACGCTGCTCTTAGTGTTGCGTGTTCATCTGAATGCAAGCATGAATATGAGTAATGAATAATTTGTCGTTTCTGATTTGCAGGCAGAGAAAGACATCTCAGTTGGTTCCTTATCATTGTTTTTCCTGTCATTTGCTTGGGTTCCAAGTGCTCTTTCCCATGTAAAAGTTTGCTTGCTGTACAGTTGACATGTGATGCACAGCATTACCATAAATGTAAACGCTGTGATGTATTGTATATACTATAGAAACATCCAAGATTTTGACTTTACACTTCCTTCTTACTGGACTATTAGCTCACAGCTATATGATTAAGCTAACTGGAAACTGGCTCCTGGAACAGACATTTTTCTGACTGCACTGAGGGATCTCTATCTGGGGATACTTGCTGTCAGACCGCCTTGCATATTCATCCGCACATCCTGTCAGGCTGTTTATGTGGTCACTACAGAGTTTGGGTTTCTGATTAGCTGTGGATCTTTTCTCAGCTTCTTTTTTATTTGCCTGAATAAACCAGTGTCCCAGTTTCTATTTCAGTCCTCCAGCTAGAAAATCCAGGTTTGTCAGGTGCAATGCTTCCACTGCATTATGTTGTATTTTGTTTCTAAATGTTCACAGCACTGTATTTTTTGCAGTCTTGCGACTTTTTTCAAATTTCCAGATTTTATATGTGTAGATAAATTGGTGGAAGAAAATGCAGCAAAGCAACATGATACAACAGCAGGTTTTTCCATGTGGACTTCTGGACAATTTATAAATGCTTACACGCTTAAACTTTAGACAACATGTTCTACAAACTATTACATTAAAAGCATGCTGAGGCCTTGAGAGTTAAAACAGACAGCAAGGTCTGCTTGTCAACCCTGGCTGACATTTGAGTTTGTAAAGAAACTCTAATGTAAATGGTTTTGAGAGTCATGGGGTTTTAACACATTTAAATTAATTAAAAATTAATTAAATTAATGAAAAAATGATATTCAACACCCCCATACTAAAGCACTTCTTGTAAAACCTCCTGTAAGAATTGCAAAAAAGTGTTATTAACTTTATTAATTAGCAGTTTCCATTGAAGGCCATGATCTCAGACTGTGCAACAGACTGATAAATGCAGCTGTCCCCTCGCCTTACCCAAGGTGCTGTTTTTAATAAGTTGGGGGAGGGGGGGTTGACTTCACTGAAGCAGCTCCCCAGTATCAAAAAACATGATTCACGTTGACTCCATGCACAATTAACGACACACAGCAGTGGCCTAGTGGAAAAAGCTGCCCTTGTTTTCCAGATAGAAATAGGAAATCAACTTGCGACCTTTAACAGCAGAGGGAAAGAAAATAAAGACGCGGAGGAGAGGAGCAACACAAATAAACAAAGCAACAACTGTAGTAACAGTGACATGTGATCTCTACGGCATTACAAAATCATTACAGAGGGTCCGTGTCAGAGAAGCTCACTGGATTTGGGCTCAGTACTTAATAGGTGCATGTGGCTCCTTTTCAACTTCTAGATTAACAATGAAGAGTGAATGAAAACAGCACTGTGGTAGGGAATAGTTTGGCTTTTATTTTGAAAGTTAAATAATACACCGAGAATAGCTCAGGCTCATAACACTTTGAGTGTATTTGTCTTCATTTGTTATCCTAATACAGTGTAATGGAGATAATTAGTGGAAAGAAAAGCAAAGGCAACAGATTTGATGTGGAAATTGTTCCAATACCATGACTGAGTCCTTAATTTTGTTTGGGGAGTTTTTGTTATTTAAATTGAGGGTTGCAGATGATGATATTACTTGATGGTATACTATTTGCTGTACAGACTATAAAACACCTTGAGAGGAACTTGTGGTTTGAGCTTTTGGCCTATAAATTAAACTGACTTGACTTCAGGGACCAGGGTTATTTCATGCTGATAAATTCAAGAAGACCCAAATCTTCAAATATTGGCAGGACCAGAGTCAGCCGTTTGTTCATAGAAATCTGGGATTTCTGCATCTAAAAGCAGTGGAATTCATTTTGATCTGTGGATTTTTCCTAACAGTGGTGGTCCCCATATGAAGACCAGGCTCTTTCTGTTATTAAAAGGCAATCCACCAACATTTTTTTAAAAGGTGCGCATTAAGTGAAGACACAGGCTGATGCAATGGATGCAGCATTTGTTGTACTTCAATTGATTAGGCAGAAGTAAAAATGTGAACTTTGACTGAAACTTTTCAAATGTCACACTGATTTTATGTTAATGGAGACACAGAGACTGGTGGGAATTTTAAAACTGAAGCCTCAGGCTTAAGTTGTTAAACTGTAATATATAATAAAGTCACAGCTTTTGTGTTTTTGTGCTTGTTTGGTGTATGTTCTTTGGCAATTTAAATAATGTAATACATACAAGTACTCATTATTATGTTACAATATACACCAATCAAGCATAACATTATGACTAAATGCCTAATATTGTGTTGGTCCCCCTTTTGCTGATCATACGTAACAAATGTATTCTAACACCTTTCTATCAGAACCAGCATTAACTTCTTCGGCAGTTTGAGCTACAGTAGCTCGTCTGTTGGTTTGGACCACAGACCAGCCTTCGCTCCCCACGTGCATCACTGAGCCTTGGCCGCCCATGACCCTGTCGCCGGTTCACCACTGTTCCTTCCTTGGACCACTTTTGATAGATACTGACCACTGCAGACCGGGAACACCCCACAAGAGCTGCAGTTTTGGAGATGCTCTGTCGTCTAGCCATCACAGTTTGGTCCTCATCAAACTCGCTCAAATCCTCACGCTTCCCCATTTTTCCTGCTTCTAACACATCAACTTTGAGAACAAAATGTTCACTTGCTCCCTAATATATCCCACCCACTAACAGGTGCTATGATGAAGAGATAATCAGTGTTATTCACTTGACCTGTCAGTGGTCATAATGTTATGCCTGAGCCATGTAAAGCAATCATATTTTGGTAGAATTTCATATGATGATGATTCTTTTCATGTTTTAAATTTATTGTACAGTGAAAATAGGACCAAAGCATGACTTTACAAATTATTTCGCAAATCAACTTGCAGTGTCGTTCTGAAGAATCACAATGAAATATATAAGATTTTTCCCAAAATTCTTCTTACATCTACATCCTTCTTACAGCCCCCCCAGCCAATGTAGCCATAGTTCCATGAGGGTGGTAGAGCTAGAATTAGGGCTGGTTGTTGTCAGCTAAAGTTAGAGTAAGCCAGCTTGAGTAACAAGGTGTATCTGTGATATTAAATGAAATACTGATTTTGGCTTGCAAAACTAGCTTAAAGCAAAATTTACCGAATGGAGAAACTGAACAGTAGACTGTTCTTTTACTACTGGCTGTAAACTCTACTGGCGGCACGGTGGTGTGGTGGTTAGCACTGTCACCTCACACCAAGAATGTCCTGGGTTTGAATCTACCATCAGGCTGGGGCCCCTCTGTGTGGAGTTTGCATGTTCTCCCCTTGTCTGTGTGGGTTCTCTCCGGGTACTCCGGCTTCCTCCCACAGTCCAAAGACATGCATGGCATGGGTTAGGTTAATTGGTAATTCTAAAGTGGCCATAGGTGTGAATGTGAAAGGTTGTCTGTGTGTGTTAGCTCTGCGACAGTTTGGTGACCTGTCCAGGGTGTATCCCCACCTCTCGCCCAGTGAACTCCACCAATCTGTTTCAGTTTAGGATTGTGGGTAGAGTAGTTCTTTTCCACAATATTGCAAGTTTATCTTTCTGATGTAACTAAAGGCAGCAAAGGGCACTCAGTTATGCTACATCTATATTCTGGTTCAAACACCCTTTGCAGGTCTGTTTTGTCTTTCAAACTAGAAAGATGTCTGGGACAGCACTGAGAATTACAGCAGCCAGCTCACATATTAGATTTATTTAATGGTGGAATCAGGCTACGAGGAGACCTGATGACTTTAACTCCCAGTAGCTTTGACTTGACATGTTGTTTGGACCTCAAGCTGCAGTCCATGTGGAGCCAGGTATACAGAGTACTTTTGAATCACTGCCACAGTTTTTAAAAGTTTGTCATCAAAACATTTTTCCATTCTCATTGTTTAAGCCGGGCATCAGGGTAGCTTTTTTTAATAGTGTATATTCACTTAGAAATTGTGTTAAATTCTTCACTATAACAGCAGGAATGTGCTTGGACTCTGATCTGATTCAAACTGATTTATTGGAAGTTAGCAATGACTCAGATTTTCCTTCATGTGTGAGAGATCTACAGTGCTTCCTCTGCTGTAGGGTGGTCTTGTGTGTTGTGCAAATCTGTGTGATTGGTGAGAAGGTTCCATGGCATCTGCCCAGATATACTTGGATTTGGTCCTTCATTTCAACATAATTATTATGATGTAAAGTCTGCTCAGTGGCAACAAGGCAAAATGTCAACGTCCTCAAGATCTCAGGTAATGTTCCGGACTACTGATTTGCTCACATGTATGGGACAATTCCAGGAAGACATTCAGGGGTGACATCAAATCAAACAGGCGCCTATGCAGCAGGTAAATAATCATCATCCATTTGTGGAATACAGGCCACAAGGATATGACCAGCAGGACTGCGACTGGACTCGGAGCTCAGCTGTGAGGGCAGCAACCTCTTCAGTCTGGGGGTGGTGAGCAGGGAAGAAAATCGGTGCCAGGGGCCTAATCCATTTCTCTGGCCCCTCTCTTCAGGGGCTGTATTCAAGCCTCGGGGTAGGCAACTGTATCAACACAATCTGGGGCTCCGTGTGGTCTAGTTCACCCAGACCCCTCTGAACAGTCACCAAAGCCGACTGTGCACATCGTGAAAACACAGGGAAAACAGCAGAAGTTGAATAACTATTGCCCTCGGGGGTGCAGAATCTCTGGGGTTGGGGATGGAGTTCAGTATTGACTGGAAAGAATGCTTCAAGGCAGCACAGACACACACACACGTGCAGACTTTGGTGTATGTTGGCAGTAATGCAAATACAGTCAAAGATAATTAACAGATAATACTGACATACTCGTCCAATTGTTATCATACAGCTTGTCTTTTAGAGGTAGCTGATGGAGAAAATTAGACTATGAAACTAAAATACGAAAATGTGAAAATAAACAAGAATATTGCAAGTTGTAATGAGGTAGAGCCCATCCAGTAGCTTTTTTATTGGTGGGATTGTTGCAAAGGAAACATCCCAAACTGTATGTTGTTATTGGCTACTGTTTGCATGTTTCTTTCCTGTGTTTGTATGTTGTTGTTTTTGTTTTTGTACCAAAAAACAAAATCTGTTGCCTTTCTGGATTTGGAGCATGTTTCCTTTAATGTTTTCAGCGATGACTCTTCCGTGTCCTTGCCAGTGAATGCAAGGACTAACTCTGTCATCACAGTAATCTAAACATTTCATTTCATTTATCTAGTTATAGGGACAAGACATATTAATATTTTCAGTGACTTGTTCTAAATGACTACAGTCATCCATCCATTTTCTACTGCTCTTCTGGGTCATGCATGGGGGCAGCAGTCTCAACAGAGATGACCAGTCCTCCCTCCCTCCTGGCCACCTCCTCCTGCTCTTCCAGGGGAAGCATTCCAAAGCCAGTCGAGAGCCATAATAACCTCAGCATGTCCTGGGTCTGCTCCGGAGTCTCCTTGGATGAGGACATGCCCAAATGCCCAGATGTTTCCAGCATCCCAGTCAGATGTTAGAAACATCTCAACTGACTCCTTTTGATGTGCAGGAGCAGTGGCTCTCCTCTGAGCTCCTCCAGACTGACCGAGTTCCTCACTCTGTCTCTAAGGCTGAACCCAGGCACCCTTTGGAGGAAACTAATTTACGCCACTTGTGTCTGTGATCTCATTCTTTCGGTCACTGCTGCCACACAGCTTGTGGTTGTAGGCAAGAGCAGAAAGTTCCATGTTATGTACTCACATTTATATAGCACTTTTAGTCTTCCTGACCAAAGCACTTTAGACTACAAGTCACATTTTAACCATATATTCATAGAGCACTTTATTCTATACACTTCAAGCACTTTGTCTACCTCACATCCATGGCCAGTTTAGAATCACCAGTTAACTTAACATGCATGTCTTTGGACTGTGGGAGGAAGCCGGAGTACCTGGAGGAGACCAGCTCACTTGAACTCCTCCACTTGGGACAGGAGTTCTTTCATCCCCGCCATTTCGCACTTGGGTACAAGCTGGAGGTCACCACTCAATGAAGCCAGAAGGACCGCATCCTCATCTGCAAAAAGCAAATATCGGATCCTGGAGCCACCAAATCAGAAACCTTCCACCACTAAGCATGGCCAAGAGGCATGAGAGTGACAAAGGGCAGCCCTGGTGAAGTCCGACACACCCAGGTAGAAATCTGACTTTTCAATTCAGCTAAATTCAATTTAGTTCATTCAGTTTAATTTATATAGCGAGTGAGGGTGAAGAGCTGGTCCGGTGCTCTGCGACTAGGATGAAAACTTAATTGTGACTCCCAAATCCAAGGTGATGACTGCAGTCTTTTAAATGGGATTTTCAACCAATGACATTATAGTCATTACAGTCATTGTTAAAAAAAACCCAAAAAAAACAATGCACATAAAGGTACAGAATTCACACAAAGTAACAAGAAGAAGCAACTTGCATTTACTGCATTACTGTAGATCCACATCTATAAGCAGTCGATTTAAAGTGTACAGAGCAATGAGACACAGATGAAGCCAAAGATGTTTTGACCCCTAAACAGACAAATTTTCTTTGGAAGTATTAGATGGTTTTCAAAGAACTACAAAAGTCTGAGCATGCTCCTTTGTTAAAATTCCATTCATCCCATTCCCAATGTGTGTAGTCTACACAACATCTGCAGGAGTGGGCTGTTTCTATTGTATACCTTTCTGTTGTAGCTTTTTATGTTCAAAGGAAAGATGTCACTGGCAGCATGTTGAAAACGTTGCCCTGTGCTGATAAACACACTGACACACTCACCCGTGTATTATGGCAACACACAGATTAATATGCAGCAGTGTTCACCTTGGTTTGATCTTACATTCTGGTCACCTTTATATGATGATTGAAGCTCATGTGGGGAGTAACGCACACTGGAATATTTGTGCATGAGCTAAAGCAGGCGGGGCTGTGGTGTGGTGGTTAGCACAACAAAAAAATGTACTGGGTTCAAATCCAGTCTGGGACCTTTCTGTGTGGAGTTTGCATGTTCTGGTTATATAAAAACAGAGGGATTTAGTTGTGACAGGTAAATTTTAGTAACCTTGTAGTGTAACACTGATGTGACTCACAAGCGGGAACCTGTTGGCCACACAAAGATGTTATCTAAACTTACATCAAATGTGCAGTTGTTGAAGTTTTAAGCTTCAGGGTTCAGCAGGTTGACAGCGTCACTGTGAACATTTCAGTCTGCTAATGTTGGCATTCATCAAAAGCCACAGCTAGGGATCAATCGAATATTCCTGACCAATTATCTCATCCTACATTCAGCATTTTTACAAGTATCAGTGTTGGTATTTTTTTTAACCAATTTCCAAATATTCTAAAGACATTAATCAATTAGTTAAAATTCAGTAGTTTGGTTTTGACTGGTTGCATATAATTGTAACCTCAGGGGGTTTTGGCTTCTATACCTAATTTACCCAATCATAACCACTATACAGGGGGTGAATTTTTTAAT
Organism: Paratilapia polleni; assembly: GCA_015106735.1. NCBI lineage: Eukaryota > Metazoa > Chordata > Actinopteri > Cichliformes > Cichlidae > Paratilapia > Paratilapia polleni. Next base: position 9,705 of record VUQI01016163.1, read on the forward strand.
CAGTCCTACGTGTGGATACAGGTCAGGCTTAAAGTCAGGGATGTGGCAGACTGATTAACACGTGTCACTGAACTGAACCTGTGGATCGTTTTTGTCTTCCTATTGGAGCATTTTTAATGGAATTATCAAAATAATGTTTATTGTTTAGTATGATACTTCAAACTAATTAGCAGGTATCTGTCTGTCATTTGCACCTGTAAAGTTCATGGATGCAGCTTGCTAATGCTAGTTACGTTAGGAAAAACAGTGGCTGGAGACTGCAGCCCGACCAAAATTTAGTACAACTGTGTGCAATGAACTTGTGATCTCGTTGCCTTTGAAATAGTTGCTTCGATGACCACTCAGATGACCAAAGTCGCTTTGGTCATCTGAGTGGTCATCAACCAGTCAAACCAGTCAAAACCAAAGTAGTGAATTTTAACTAATTACTTAATGGTCATCAAAACGGCAATAAAACAGCAATAGGATGGAGTCAGTCTGCTATCGGTTTGCAATTGAATGGGGTCAAGTTGGCAATTACATGCAATCTGTTTGGTAATACAGCAAATAACTGTAATAAACAGGGTGTCAAAATGACATAGGCGCTCAGCAACCTTGCATTAATATAGGAATATAACCAGAATGAAAGCAGTTGGCAAACAGCTGAGTCGAGTCCCCTATTGTAAAGGAATATGTCATAGACAAGTAGTACTCATCAGTGCAGACCAACTTAGATTTATTGCATCTTGTTGGTAAAACCTGTACCAGCATATTTTGTAGCTGTGTCCAATGCTACATTTGGGCATATCAGGCATTTGTAAGAAGTGTTAATATCAACGTGAAATGTGACCATAAAAGTCAAATTTCTCTGGGAGCAAGAAAACAATTATGGATGCTTCACAACCAAAGTCTATCGCTAAAGGTAATTAAATGGTGACATTTACATATAAAGACTATCATTTATAGTGAGTATTCAACAAGCACAGGATTTTTTTTAACATTCAAACGTTCGCCTCATAGTAACGCAGTAACAAGTGTTATGTTTTGTAGGCTTTTATTGATGAAGTCAGCTGGAATCTGCAGTCATGAGTAAGAAGCAGCAGCACAAGAAAACTTGAGTGGTTCACTGACGCAAAAGCTCATTAATCCTAAAACTTTCCTGTCATTACCTTTACTCCAGCATGTCGTGGACACGACAAACTTTCAGTCTTACACACAGTGACTGCAGACTCTTGTTTATTGTTTCAGGATTTTACCAGGTCACATTTTTCTTGGGATGTTTTTGCTTTCAAGTCTCAGGTTATGTAATTTCTGCAGATGGTCAAGTCTGATGGAAGTAACGTCCCACAGCAGTAAAGTCTGTACTTCCAATTTTCAAGTCCTCCGGTTCTACCTCACAGGCTTGGCTGACCTTGGTATGAGAGTGCCACTGCGTGTTGTTGACTTCCTACTGTTGAGACGTCGGGTCACGAATCGGCAGCCACGATCCTTTCCAGCCTCGGGGATCTGTCATCAGCAGCAGCACTTATGTTTGAGTGTCTCATTTAAGTCTCAGACCTCCGATGGATCTGGGCCCATAGGCCTGCCGTGACCCTGGGATGTACAGCAGGACTTGCAGCAGAGGTTTTGGCAGGGCCTGCGGTTCCCGTGCAACTGTTTGCTAATGACCTGCACAGCTGTGAGATCAGGAGGACATGTGTTTAATAACGGAACATGGCAGGCCAAAGACCCGAAACATTTCTCTTCTAAGTATTTTATTTTTTTATGATCTCATTGTCAGACTGAGACTCTTATTTGCCCTTTCAAAGCTTTTCTACATGTAATATATCATCTTCTGTGCTTATTTTATGACTTCCCATTGCCTGTCTTGGACATGACAAAAACCTGGCCAAAAGTCAGCCCTTTTATTTGGCAGCTGTACACAGACATAACATTTACATGGACTGTAATATTTCCAGTATTAATTTCATTAAAGGCAACACCCTGAATAAGAAACTCATGCAAACAGCATTTTCTGATTATACTGACCCGACAAAGGTTATAACTGAATTAAGACTTGGAGTATTTCAGCTTTCACATCAATGAAGGGTGGATTAGAAACACAAACACTCTTTAATAAAGCATTTAAGATCTTAATAGCTTTCTGGATCACATAAAGACAAACCACCTGTTGCCAGATTGGTCAGTTGAGTCACATTTTGACTGAAGAAAAAAAAACCACACAGGTATTAGATAAATATTGTGCTCCTTTTACCTGCATTTTGTCATGAGACTGTTTTTTTTTTCCTTTGCATGTACTGTATACAGAGTTGTTTGAGAGACTTTTTTTCTGTCATGGGAGCAGTTCTAGGACAGGAAACCAAACTGTCAAAAGTGCTGTGGGCCTACTCTGTGGGTCAAACCACTGCTTTGTAGAAAATAGACACAGCGTGTACCACAGTAGCAAAATTGCCAAAAATATGGGGTTTTGGGGGGAACGATGGAACATTTTAATGAGGTGTGGAGGCGGCACTGTAGAAACTGCCTCATTCAAATGCTATTTGGAAATTTACTTTAAAGTGAGTTATGGTTCATGTACACAGAATCTCTTATCTCCCATTCATTGTCTGTATAACCAGCAGTGCCTTCTGGTACCATCACATTGCATTCGGTGTAAGTGGCGTCCATCCATCCATCCGTCCATCCATCCATTTTCTGCCACTTATCCAGGTCTGGGTCACAGTGGCAGCAATCTTAGCAGAGATGCCCAGACCTCCCTCTCCCCAGCCACCTCCTCCAGCTCATCCGGGGGGGGGGGACTCAGGCGTTCCCAAGCCAGCCGAGAGATGTAATCTCTCCAGCGTGTCGTGGGTCTGCCCTGGGGCCTCCTCCCGGTAGGACATGCCTGAAACACCTCACCTAGGAGGCGTCCAGGAGGCATCCTAGTCAGATGCCTGAACCCCCTCAAGTGGCAACCTCTAGAGCTAAAAATTAGGCCATTGACAGTCACTTGCAGCTGGCATTAAAAGCTTTGCACCACTGTACAGCAGAAAGAAACATATTTACAGCCTGGTACAAAAATGATTTTAGTCTCTAAAAGAGGACAATTTCCCCCTTTTGTATGTATGGTGATTTTTTTGTTTTTCTTTCTTTTTACTCACCCATCTGAATTTATTTAAGGCTTAAAGTTAGGGATGGGGCCGTTTTGATTGACAGGTGGGATGCTGACACTGGCCGCTGTAGCTGATTGGTGTCTTCTGAACCTCACTTTAGCTTTATGCAGTCACTGAATTGGACCTCTTGTTTGTGATGTTGGTGCCTTTTGGAGCATTTTAATGGAAATATATGACACATAATCTGGCATGCTACGTGGTACAGACTGTCCAAGAAGTTTGTGCTTCAGTTTTGATGAGTGGAATTCTAGTATTTTGTTATTTAGCACTAATAAGCAGGTATTTGTATCTCCACACTGCCTTTGTAAAGGTTGCAGCTTGCTAACCAGGTTTGCTAGCTGATAGCTTTGCACTCCACCCTTTTCTAAATATGGTCACTTGTAAAAAAACAAAAAGAAATGAAGAAAGAAAAAGAAAAAAAACATCGCCATGACCCAAATGATGATAACATTGAGGGTTCAAAATAGAGAGTCTAGAAACCAGTGGGTGATGTCATGGTGGCTACGTCCATCTTTTATATACAGCCAATGGATTTGAGTGACAGGGCATCAAGTCTAGGCTACTTTATGCAAATCAGTGGTGTTCGGCACAACTTGGCATCTCTGGAAATCCAGAAAACGAAGATATATTCAGCAAATGCATGGTGTGTTTTTGTGTGTGTGTGTGTGTGTGTGTGTGTTTGTTTGTTTGTTTTTGCCTTAGTTGTTTTCAGAAAAACATTTTGCTGGACTTTTTTTTCTGTAGAATAAGAGAAAGTTTGCAAATGAGCTGCCATGCCACTTTGGGTAGAATTCCATGAGCAGAGATTTCTCCACATGAGATGCTTGTCTAATCAAGTACAGCTCAGTGTTTGCATGGTTGTAGGTGGCTGTAGTTGTATTTTATTGTTTGTTTATCCCTACTCAGTGACTGCGGAAATTAGCTAGCAGTTAGATCTGCCATAAGACAGTTTTTGTGCGTCATCCATCCATCAATCAATCCATTTTCTTATGCTTATCCAAATAAAATTAAACTAGGAGGAGAAGGGAGACCACTTGTCACTTTCATCTATCGTGACACTGTCTAGCGGTTTGCCCATCAAGCGTCCAAAGCTGGTAAGCAGCACGATCAAAGTCCTTCTACAAGCAAGTCCTGGCACTCTGCAGCCATCTTGGCAGTACCTCTGGGCAGTTATTTGGGCAGTTATTTTGAATGGGAAACAGCCCGAGCATTCATTTTAATGGCCATAGGACATAAAAGCTGAAGGATAAAGCCACTGTTTCTCCTTACTCTTTAATAGGATAAAGAGTAGATAAGCCATGCCACCATACCTGAAACTGTTGTAAATGTCCACAATTTGCATGCATCAATGCAACAATACCATAGGCTGTTGATTGTACTCTCCCATAGATTTCCATTCAGGATTGTTTGAGCACCATTTCTCTCTTTTATAATGTCTCTGTTGTGATCCCTACATCCAAAAACACCCCTGTGGACTAATACCTTTAGAGTAAGGTCAATAGTCAGAGCATAACATAAAATTTATTAAGTATTTACTGTGTTGTTGTGCAGACTGTTTTTATTTTAGGGCAAAGAAAGCTGTTGCATCTGGTTGAATTCATGAACTGATCCAATCAAATAGAGAGCTTGTATTTAGAAACTCCTTCTAGTAGGAGAATGCTTTTCTGTGATTGGTTTTTATTAAAGCACAGAGTGTAGACACAGACTGACCAAATCCCCAGGTTGTTATTTTTTAACCTGTGCGCAACCTTAGCTCTCAACTTCCCTTATTAACAAAGTATCTCCTCTGATTGGCATTAAACAAGTTTACTAAAAATACATCAGTTAACGGAAATAAAACTAAAACTCTGACGTGTAAAAGACAGGATATGCTGTTCAGTTTTTTCTCAGGAGGCTTTGGTGCAGGGATATCAAACATATGGCCCAGGGGCCAAAACCAGCCCACTAGAGGGTCCAATTTGGCCCTCAGGATGTCTTTGCAAACTGACCCACACTGGCTGATCATCTGTCCTAAATGGATGGCTCAATAAATTTGAAAATGAGAACATTTTTCAAAATGAATTTGTACTTCTTTACATTTATTAAAGAGAGGAGACATTTAGAGGGGTGGGTTGTTTTTTTTTTTTTGGTTTTTTTTGTTTTTTTTGTTTTTTTTTTTTTGTTTTTTTTTTTTTTTTACTACTGTTTTTGTAGAAGAAGTTTCTCTAACAAGTAATTGGTACCACATTTCTCTGCATGTATTCCAAATAAACTCCCCTC
>VUQI01016170.1:2236-15589 GCA_015106735.1 Paratilapia polleni
CCCTCTGCTCCCTTCTGTTTCCCCTCACCCCCAACCGGTTGCAGCAGATGGCAGCCCCTCCCTGAGCCTGGTTCTGCCGGAGGTTTCTTCCTGTTAAAAGGGAGCTTTTCCTTCCCACTGTTGCCAAGTGCTTGCTCATAGGGGGTTGTCTGACTGTTGGGGTTTTCTGTCTAATATTGTAGGGTCTTTACCCTAAAATATAAAGCGCCTTGAGGCGACTGTTGTTGTGATTTGGCGCTATATAAATAAAATTGAATTGAAAATTGAATTGAATTGAACATCTTTGGACTGGTTTAGGCATAAAGCTTAGGTGGTGGCTGCTTTGACTGTAAACTTTTCTTTAAGCTTCCTGTTTCCTGAGGAAAAAATGAATATTTTATGGCATTAGAACGTAAACTGCCGAACATTTAATGGCTGTTTTAATTGCTGAATGAATATTTCAGGGTGTTTTGTGTTTTCACAGAGTAAAATCGATGCGGCCTCTCAGTGTTTGTGCGTCTTTGGCCTCCTGTGTGTTTTCTGTCACACTGAACGCCAGAACGGTTACAAAAGCAATTTGTTTCTGTTTAATAATTTAAGTCTCAGTTTTCTGTCATCAGTAAGTATCTGATCGGGAGGTATGGGTGAGGGCTTGTAGGCTGAAACCAATTATGTTTAACCACACACACACTGAGCTATAGGTGAACATAATTGGCTGTGTTATCAGTTCAGTTTTAAATGATTGAGCGTTCATTCAGCAGCTGTGAGTCAATGTTTCGGAGGCACGCAGGGCTTCACAGGCAGACCATTACTATGACATTAAAAAACAATAAGCTCAAACTTCAGGCCACAGACCCCTCAGAGGGCAGAAATATATCAAAGGACCCCCCCGACTCCAACACATTCAAGCTTTATTTTTACTTACATAAAGGGTGAGAGCTTTTTTTTACTATATAACCCAGTGAAAACAAAGAAACGTGTAAAATGATGATAAAAATCATCAAAAGCCTGATTAGTATGGACCAAAGCCTTAAAGAAGAAAAAACTGTTAATTTCGAGTTAATAGAAGAACAGCTGGAAGTGAAATAAGATGAAATGAAACATTTTAATTGTCCTGTAGATAAAAAATAGGAAGCTTTAATTTGCTCTGCAGGTTATTTCAGGTTGCAGATGCACAAGATTAGTAATGAAATCCAATTATTTCCAGTGTTCAGGACGATCATTAAAAGGCAGCAACAGAGTAACATCAGGTGGACCAGAGAGCAGTCAGGTCCTTGCAGATAAATAACCTTACAGAGAGGGAGGACCACCCAACCTGAGCATATCAACTGTACATAAAAGATGGACAACATGATGTCACTCATGACTCATGATTTTAGCTTTATGGTTGTCACCATGTTGGTTTTTTTTGTTTCAGGAAGTGACCATATTTGGATGAGAGGGTGAACTGCTAACTTCTTAGTGTGGGAGCATCACGCAGACACAGATACCTGCTAATCAGTCCTCAGTAACATCCAATAAAATCCTAGAATTTCATGGAGCACCAAAACTGGAGCTCAGACTTCTTGGACGGTCTGTTAGTCCAATTAACCGCACAGCAGCCATATTATTGGTCAGATAATTGCATTAAAAATTAGAGCCTGACCGATTTATTGGCGGGCTGATATTATTGATCAGTATTAACTATTTTCTGATCTGTCGGTATCAGCATCTATAACAGCTGATAAATGATAAACTCACAAAATTAAAGAAGAGACAGGAGAAACACCCTTCAACCATGTTATGAGTGTTGATGTTGCATAGTTTGTCTACCAGAGGGCAACAACAAGCAGCTGATCCGAGCAGAGTGTAAACGAGTAAATAAATAACTACACATAATCAGTTTAGGGAAATCTGTTAATGTTTTGTGTGTCTGAAAGTAAAAAATATCAGCTGATATATTGGAATATCAGAATATATTTTTAAATTAACAAATCGGTATCGGTATCTTAAAAATCCTATGTCGGTTGGGCTCTATTAAAAATGCTCCAAAAGGCTTTGATTTGTCAGATTTTTATGCCAGATGTTCTTCCTGACGCAACTCCAAAGGGATTTGTGCCTCCCCCTGGGATTGAACCACAGATTGTTCGCTTGTTAGGCAAAGTATGAACCACTACATCATTATATCATCATACTGGGTCTATTTGTAATATACAGGTGTGGTACTGACTCATTAAACCACAACACTTCTGTTTCTCTGTGTGAAACTGAAGGGTATCTCCAGTACTTTCATCTGACACTGATGCCATGGCAAATATTCACATGCTAAATTAAAAGTAGTTACACCACAGTGCAGTGTAAACAGGTGAGCTGCTGTAGACAACCCCTCCCCATACAGTGAGGAAATTAGCTACAGAGACCAAAGATCAGGTTGTAAACATGTTGATTTCTGCTGTAAAGTTGGACATTTTAACATGACAGTCTATAGGGACTGACCATAGACAGTAAAAAACATGGATGTAGCTTCCTGGTCGGAAAAATGAAGCCAATGTGGAAATGCCTAAAAACCTGCATTCTATCTGAAGACCACCAGGTGGCGATAGCTGTGGCTGCAAAAAGACTTCCGGTCCTATAGAAGTCTACGGGAAAAAGGCTTTCTGACCTCTGAAAACACTTTGCTTCTGAGTTCATGGTCTTAGTCACTCATTTTGGGTCATACTGAATAAAAACTTTTTCTATTTTGTAAATCTTGGTCATACCATGTTTCAGACAGCAGGATTATCCCTGTTATTTTCGACTCACTCACTGACTAATGACTTGTCAATCACAAGCTGTTAGCCAATGAGCAAACGGTTTCACAGTCAGAGCCGGTCCAGTTTCTCGCAGCCAAGATGGCAACTACAGAAACGCTCATCTCAAGGCTTCAACACGGGAGTTGAGAAACCAACAGGTGACGTCACGGTAGCTACGTCCATCATTTTTACTGAGAGGGAATGGGACTCACTTTTGGAGCCTCTACTGGACATTAGAGGAACTGCAGTTTTGGTGCTTCAGCATTGACTTGGTTTAAATCACTTTCTCAGTCAGTACAGTTAAATCAGTTATTGGTCATTTTTCAAAGTAAAGTCACTACCTGAGTGGAAAATAAACACATCTATTTATACAAGAGAATATCATAAAATTGGGTTTGGCACCGTTTAGAAGGCGTGTAACTGATGGAGCTGCTCTTCTGTCTTGTATCTGTACAGCTGACAGTGTTTTCATTTACATGTGAAATTCTCATGTAGAAAATCAAACTCTGCATTAGTTCCCAACAGTTCCTGGATGTTTTGTGTGCCTCTAAATTCCAGATGGAAATTCCTGCTCTAAATGCACTCCTACTGAATAAGTAATCATGTTAAATCTGTGACTTTTGTCCAGCCTAAATGCAAAGAAATTACTGACCTGTTCTTTTAAAACTGTTTAAAATCTAACAAACCCCTAAAATTTAGCATTCAGCACAATCTCTTCATGTTTTAATGATTTCAAAATGTCTTTTCACATTTTTTTTTTTTTTTAATGCTATCCACTCTCCCTCTTTGTTTTTGGCTGCAGGATTAAATCATGAGTCATTTTGCCAACAGCAGGTTTTTATGGCGAATTCATTAGTGGACTGATTACCTGCTATTCTAAATAATCATCCTAACCATCCTCCGAGCAAATTAGGCGCTGGTTTCAGATTCGATAAAGAGCCATCGAAGCCCATTTTCTCTGTGATGTGATGATTGTGACACAGCACAGAGTAAGTGAGCCAATCAGCCGCAGTGTGGCGGCTCTGTGAGGTCCTGATGGACTGAGGCTACAACAGTCAGGTGAAGCAATTTTCATCAGACGCCTGCGAGTGGTGACACGCTGCAGGTGTGTTTCCTGCAGCCATGAAGAATTAGGATAATGAGACATAACAGTTTCATGCAATAATAAGTAAAAAGCTTCTGTAACAAACTCAGCAGTGCAGAGACAACACTGAATTTAAATATGCATCGAGCACATCTCTTTACAGTGAATACGGACCCTGTAAATTAACATGACAGAGCGAGGCAGATGTACACACTGAATTATTTACTTTATGCTGACGTCATTACTCACAGATAATTATTATCAGTGCCACCAGCACACAACAGCACCAACGACTGAGACGATAACAACTCTCAGGAAAAATGAATGGGAGACGATTAAAGCCAGCATCGCTCTGCTGCTGGTGGTGTTGGATTTGAGCCCGTTCTCTTTCCCGGGTCGTCAAATAGTGCAGTTTTGTCAAAGCTGCCGGTGCGTCCAAGTTATGCAGGTATGGTGTCACTGGGGGGGTTATGGTATTACTGAGACGGGGCTGTCACTGCCAATTTATCATTTTTCACCGAGAAGTTTTACTGTTTTGAAAGTGTTTTAATCTAAACCATCTTTTCCTAATTATAACTGAGCACTTTGTACTGTCTGAACCAAACCGACTACTTTTTAGTACCTAAACCTAAAGAAGTCGTTTTTTTTAGAGCTTAAACCAATGAAGTACTTTTTCATGCCTAAACCTAACCAAGTGCAAGCTGACACGAACCACGCTGTCCTGGCTTTTAAACCTGCAACTTATGGCTCCATCCAACATCTCACCGTTGAACACAGGGTGTCCTTTGATGTTGGTCATTTCAGACCTCTGAAAGATAACAGTCCTCTTTTAGAGACCTACAGCGTAGGCGATGGCCCATCTCAACAGGGTAACAGAGCTCTCTGTACTACAGTACAATCAGATTTCTTTTGCAACCAAAGGAGGCGCACTTCTGCTGCAGGTGCAAGCCACTTCCACATCAGTTTCAAAAGCTCATTGGACTCTTCATCACACTGTGCATCTTCTTAGAAGAATTCATTTCCATTAAACGTTACAGGGTTAGATCACTGGACTGTGTAGGAGCAGGGGTCTGGCTTTATTATTTGCTGCTATACAAGGCAGCCTGACTCACATGGAGGATATTTTACTCTGCAGCTCTTTGTTTTCAGTTCATCTTCCAGAAACTGAACTCTTCATTGAGCAGCTTGTAGCAGCAAGAGCCGGCAAAAAGTGAGCTAAAGTTCGGTCTGTTTGTTGGATTCAGGAGAATCAAGCCTCAAACGGACCAACAGAACACAGGAATCAAACTGTCAGAGTCAGTTCAATGTCTCTGAACTGTGCTGTTTGTTGGAGCTATGCAGTTCACTGAAAACTGTGATGCAAAACAAAAAAGGAAGATCCAGAAACGGACATGAAATTTCAAAGGTTTAGCTGCCTTTCGCTACAAACTGGGCCTGTGTAGAGGAATGGAGGCTCATGAGGGTCAAAGGTGCATTTATCTCTGGTTCTCTTGACCCCTGTAGGTTGAACTCAGCAGACTAATAAGACTGAACATCTTTTTTTTGCGCTCTTAGCTCATTAACATCCTCATAAAGATGGTAGAACTCTTCGGTCTTGCGGCTTTCACTTATTTCATTGAGTCGGAACAGCGAGTGCAGTCCTGGTTGTTTTTGAACCACCGCTTTTCTTCATCAGATTCCCTGCAGCCTTTTGAAAATCTTATCGTCTCAGTGACATGTTGAACTTACCCAGCGTAATGCAGTGGATGAGCGAGTGCTGGAGGCAACGAGAGGTCGTTTAGGCACCGGATGAAAAACTCGAGCAATTTTTTGCGACAGTGTGAGGGCTGAAGGGGCTTCAAGCAGAGCTTCATCTTCACAGCAGCAAACAGAAACAGGAGCACTGACTGAATCGTAAAGCCACCGGTGGCTTTCTGATTTTCACACGTGCTGCATGCATATAAATCTTTTATACAGGCTTAATGATTATCACAATCTTTAATCTAATTTGACTTTCTGTGTGGGGGCTGATCATCTCCACGAGACTCAAACGTCTCCTTCAGTTCCTCCTCATTCATATTGTGAAAAAGAATCTGGCAACAGTTACTGTACTTTCAAGTCAAAATATTTCACCAAATATGTTTATCATATCATCAATCTGTGGATTACCTTCACTTTCACACACAGGCAGAATGAACATGTTGTCTGTCAACATTAACTTGATGTTACTGTGACAAACGAGCTCTTGAAGACCTTCGACTTTGTTTAGTTTGTTTAACGTTAACCTTAGTTCAGTTAAAATAGCTTCATGTAACTTCAGTTACTTTGCTGGCTAACAGAAATAATCGAAATAACTGGACCACAGACAGTATGAAAGATGGATGTAGCTACCGTGACATCATCCTTTAGTTTCTGAAGTCTAAAAACCCTGATGTGACGAGGAGGGGCGGGTCTGACTGTGAAACGGCAGGCTCATTGGCTAATGACCTGTCAATCACCAGCTGTTACCCAATCAGCATATCATGGATAATCCTCCATTTTGAAGCAGTATGACCAAGATTTATAAAATAAACTCAATTTTTTATTCAACATGACCCAAAGTGAGTGACTGAACCCAAAAACTCATCAAGACAGAAATCCGTTTCCCCACAGACTTCTATAGGACTGGAAGTCTTTTTGTACCCACAGCTATCGCCACCTGGTGGCCTTCAGCTAGAATGCAGGTTTCAGGATCCAGAACCTGCATCCATTTTTTGTACTGTCTATAAACTGGATGTGATGCTAGTTTTTCGCGGTTGTTGTGAAACTGGGCAGGCTCATAGTTTTTGTTTTTTGTGAGTTATTATTTTAGCTACTTGAGAAACAGAGCTTACCAGTGAGCGCCCACTTTTTTAAGGGCTCCGGTTCCTGAAGTGAATTTCCCGTTCATTTTCTCCACTGACATTTCAGAAAATCTTTTTATAAAGAGTTTTAAGCCTTGAACCAAGCCAACCAGCTACGAGGTGAATCATGACCATAAAAGGATTTGATTTAGATTTTTAAAAAATAAAGGAAAATGAAAAAAAGGAACTACAGATCCCATAATGCAAATCCCAAATTGCAAATCCCGGATTCCACAGTAAACAACTTCCAACCTACTTGAATTTAATGTTTTCCATGATCGCAGTGTTGTATAATAATAGTTTGAATACATTTTGTGGTTTGTATTGTGTGTGTAGTGTAGTATAGCCTAGTTACCAGTATGGTACAGTGCCGCTCTTGTGGTTTCTGAAGTTTCACGCTCACTAAGCGACCTGATGTTTCCAGGTTTAAACATTTCCATGGTAACAGCGACCTCCACTTATCAGAGACATCACTGTTTCAGTTTAGGATTATGGGTAGCATAGTTCTTTTCCACGACATCATACATAAAATGTGTTTTTGTTGAAACAAGATTAGTATCATACAGACGTGTGGTTTCTACAGGAGAACATACCATCGTTTCACAATGTCTGTTTGGATGGTTACAACATGGCTCATAATCAACATATGGATGGGAGTTTTACTTCAGGAACCTCACTGTTGAGCTCTGTTACCCTGTTAACCCAACATTAATAAAAGTTACACTGACAAACAATGTTCTTAGAGACGTTATATGCTTCGCTGGCCAAAAGAAATATACTGGATGTAACTCCAGTTCTGTGAGTATGTGGATAACCCTGTTATGGCCTTCCCCTCCAGTGGTAACTAATAGCAAGTCCAAACTGAATTTACATCCTGTAATTATGATGTAATCGGACTTGAAGCTCTGCACAGAAACACGTAAACCCCGTTTCATACTTTAACCAAACAGCTCGCTCGCTCTCAGCACTGTAACGTTGCTTCTCTCCTTTCCTTTCCCGGCAGACGCTTCCCAGGTGTAATGACCCAGCAGATGCAGAACCTGCAGTTGTCCCAGACCAGGAAGTGCCCTGGTGGGCCTGCCTCCCCCAACGCTGCCAAGCGCCTCTACAGGAACCTGTCGGAGAAGCTTCGAGGAAGCACCTCCTCCTTCGAAGATGCCTACTTCTTCGGCAAGACGGATCGGCTCCGTAAAGCCTCGGTGAGTTTAGTGGAGAGGTGCAGCCTCGGTCACTGCCTCAGTTTACTGAATCATTACAGAAGGCTTGTTTTAAACTGCAACACAGACGGTGAGTATGAATTCTCCTGTAGTATACGAACACAAAGATGAGACATTAATATTACTGTGACAGTTTATTGCTATCAAAAATCCATTTAACCTAATGACTCCCATTAGTCACCCTCAAGTTTTAATTTGTATTCTAATTAGCAGCTACACATTTAGTCTTCCTCAACACTCCAAATTGGAAGTAATGTCCTCTAATTTTTGGGATTAGTATGAAAAGTAGTTTCTCACTTAATCAGTTAATTGTGTGCTCTTTAAACTGTCAGAATCTATGTTAATACATCTTAAATATTTTGATTTGCAGTCTAAAAGCTACACAGATATATCCTTTACTGTCAGATGGGACAAATAACATTTAAATTTAAGCTGAAAACCATTTTTGCCCAAAAAAAGGCTAAAGTAATTGGAAGACTTTAGCAGACTGTGCATGACTGTGCATTTTTATTACCCATCCAAAAATACGTCGTCCAAAAAGTTCTCAAAAAACATTAACTGCACTAAAATAAAAATACAATAACATAAAGTACAATGAGAAGATACTGTACCAAAAACATTAAAGGCAATTTAATTATTGGTAAGTTTTATGCATGAACCAATATATGTGCCATTATGGGTCTTATTGACTGATGTGACGATTTCACACAAATATTTTTGCTTAAAAAAATGGCTGAAATGATTCGATGAAATACCAGAAATATTTTAACAGACTGCATTTTTATAACCTGAAATCATGCCGGAGTTGGCCAAAAAAACATTCCCTGTACTGTAAAATAAAAACATCATCAATATCATACAATAGGATAGGATAATATTAGACCAAAAATCATTAAAAATGTGGGTCTTGTTGACTGATATGAAGATTTCTTTGATTTCCTGTACAAATGGAGAAAAAATAATAACAAAAACAAAACAAACAAAAATAAATCTTGGTATCAGGTATTGGCTCAGAATTTTGACATCGTTGCATTCTTGGTTAATTGATCGGTTCAGATCTAGTCTTCAGACAATGAGTGCAAAAACAACAAATTTTCTAACTGAATAAATACCTCTACACCTCCAGCAGCTGCATCATCGTCATAAGAAACAGAATAAACGTTATCTGTTCCTGTGAAGCAGGTTGTTTGTAGGAACAGTACTGCCATGTGCAGCATGTGGACGCCTGCTGCCTGCTGGCCTGATGAGGGGAAACCCCGTCAGGCTGCTGAGCGGCTCGTGTCTCTGACAGAAAGGATCAATAAAGATCTCTTTTGGTGCTTCACTAATTCTGTTAACAGCGATTTCTTCAGAGCCTCGGCTCTCGTCTGTCACATCTTTAATTCGATCTCCAAGCTGCTGCCTGCAGCTGCTTTTGATTTTTATTCTTACATCGTAAAACCAGACTCTCTTTTTGTCCATCACCTCTCTGCTCCTTTTCGTCGATCACATCCAAACAGATGATCTGTAAACTGCAAACGAAGAGTTAGGTGCCTTGCACGAGGACACTGAGTTGTTTGGGGGCAGTGTCTTTGGAGAGCATTTGCTTTCGCTGTGTAGCAGCTCTCCTTCTTTTCTCAGTCTCTTCTCTCTTTATCAGCTGCCATCATCATGTCCTTCCTGCTACCCTGCGAAACATTTGGTCGCTGCGACTCATCATGTGTGACAAGTGTTACAGGTCATATTGCACACGCGTGTGTGTGTCTGTGTGTGGAAAGCTTTCCAGAACTCTCTCTGCCAGCCTGCTGACATTTACAAACCAGCCACAGCAGCAGACATGAAAGAAAGAGGCAGACGGGGGAGGAGGGGAGAAAACAAAAGGCTCAGAGTACAGCGAGTACAAATCGATATGCAGAGCTCTGCTCACTTTATAGGCTCTCTAAATGTTTAGAATCTGAATCTCCACCACCATAAGGTCATCCAGGTTCATTCTGCAGGACCCCTAACTTACAAGGAGTCCCGCAACAGATGGCCCGGATCCCACAGACTCCTCTATCGACACCCTGGAGTCAGTCCGGGGTTAGAGACAGAAGATCCTGAGGCAGAATAAATCCCCAGATAAACCAAACCAAGGGGAAATTCTCCAGAACAAAGTCCATAACCAGTCCAAAGTAAAACAGTCCAAAACAACATCCAAAAACCATTCAAAAGTTGGTCCAATCTCTACAGAACCACTGTGGCAAGTTTTTAAAGATGTCCCAAAACCAAATTGTAAATTAGCAAGAAAATTAAGAAGGTAAACCGGCTCCAAACTAATTCCCAAACTAGTTCAAAACCATTTCCAGTGTCTACAAAATACCAACATCAGAATAACAAGTAGAACCAAGTTCTAAATCAGCCCCAAAACAGTCCCAAAACCAGGACTCTAAAAGGAAGTCCAAAACCCCAATCAAAACAGCTTAAAACATGTACAGTGTCCACAGAAGAACTGTGGCAAGTTCTTCAAGATGCTTAAAACCAAGTCCTAAATTAGCCCAAGCCTAGCTTTTAACTAGCCAAAAATGTTTCATAATCCTAACCTGAAATCAGTCCAGCTGCTCACATTTTAGGTTCTCTAAATGTTTAGATTTCGACCACCATCGGGCCATCCAGGTTCATCAATGCAGCAGGAAAACTAGCCCAAACCTGCAGCCTGTGTCTTCTTTATGAGAAGTAGCAGTACATGTAGCAGATGGTCAGGACCTCACATGCTTCTAATCTCAACATCTTGGAGTAAATCTGGAGCGTTATGAAGAGACACACCTAGAGAGACTAAATCAACAGAAAAACTGTGGTCTCAAAGTTACAAATCAGTCTGGAATGAAAATCAAGATGGCAAATCAGCCAAACTATAGGCAAACAGATTCCCAACCTATTCCAAAAATGGTTCAAAACCACGTCCAGTGTCCAGAAAAGAACAGTGCAAGTTCTTGAAGATGCATCTTAAAGGAGCCCAAGCTGTCTTTACTCTTTAGAATCTGAATCTCCATCACCATCAAACCATCAAACTGTCCATATTTATTCTGCTGCAGGAAAACAAGTGCAAATATCCAGTTTTTCACAAGAAGCCCTGCAACAGAGGGCCCGGACCCCACAGACTCCTGATCTCCACACCTTGGAGTCATTCTGGGGTTATATGAAGACACAGAATACACCTAGACAGACTAAACCCACAGAAAAACTCTGGCAACAAGTAAGCTAGTCCAAAACTACACCCACCCACAGACTACTGATCTCAATCCATAGGTGTCAGTGTAGCGGTAATATGAAGAGACAAGACACTGAGACAGATTAAATCTATTGAAAAACTGTATCAAGTTCTCCATCACGCTAAACTGACCAGTGAAAATAGTCCAAAACATTGTCCAGTGTCCACCGAACGACTACAGCAAGTTCTCAGAGATCCTTCAAAGTCAAATTCTAAATCAGCCCAGAAACGGTCCAAAGACCATGTCCAAAACCAGTCACAGGTGATTCTGACTCTCCACCAACATCAGGTCATACCAGTTTAGTCTGCAGCAGGAAAATGGGCTCAAGCATCCAGCCAGAATGTTCTTCACAAGGATTCCTGAAACAGGTGCTCTGGACCTCATGGACCCCTAATTTCAACATCTTGAAGTCAGTCTGGGGTTGTATAAAGAGACAGATGCTGAGACAGCCTAAATTCATTGAAAAACTGACTGGGGCAAGTTCCCCAACATGTTACATTAGCCCAGTCTAGTCAAAGAAAAGTCAAAACAATGTCCATTATTAACAGAACTGTAATGAGTTCTCCAAGGACCACCAAAACAAAGTCCAGAAGCAGTCCAAAATTCAGTCCATAACCATATCCAAAAACATTTCAAAATAATATCCAATATCCAAAGAACAACCATGGTGACTTCTCCAAGATGCCTCAAAGCCAGTTTCTAAATCAGCCTGAAAACTGTCCATAAATCAACTCCAAAAATGGTCCAAAATGAAATTCATATCCAAAAACAGTTCAAGGCAACATCTAATGGCCACATAAGAACTGTGTCAAGTTACCAAAGATGCTTCAAAACCATTCTAAATCATCCCCAAAACAGTCTAAAAATCAAATCAAAACAGTCAAAAACAAAGTTTGGATCCCATACAGAAACACATCCAAAGACAATTAAAACAAAGTCCAAACTCACAGGAGAATCTGTAGCAAGTTCTTAAAGTTGCTCTTAAGGTCCCAAATCAGCCAAACTCACTGAAGCGGTCCAAAAACCAAATCTCAAACCGGTCCAGAACTAGTGCTAAATCAGCCCAAATTTAGTCCTGATCCAATCTAAAACAATCAGAAAAACAGCTTTAAAACACTTAAACAATGTTCATGTAGTCTCTTCAGTCTCTGACAGTCTGCACCTTCTATTAAAGGCTTTGCAGTTTCCAGACGGGTAACTCAGTGTGGTGCCGTACTCACTGATAACAGCTACAAACCAGCCCTGCAGGATGTGATGTTCTCTATTCACATACTTGGTGATAAACCTGAAAGGAAGCAAAGCAGAGCTGCCGCTGTCGCTGTGGATTTTCACTATAATTCTCCAAGCCGACATGTATTGTCAGCTCCAGCGTGACAAAGAACACATTAAAATGTTTTCCATATCCGCTCGCTGCTGTCAAGTCTACAGAGACACAAATGAAGTAAACAGAGGAGCCATTTCCAGCCTCTGAAGGCTGAGCAGGGAAACAGATTCTTCTTGTCATGCAGCTTTTCATCAAACCTCCTGTTCACTGCATCTTTATCCTGGCATCTGCTGTGTGCAGGAAATATTTTGAAACTTAGCTTTACTCCATTTTCAGTCGTGGGTATTTACCTTTTGTCTTTTTTTAGCTATCAGAAGTAAAACTAAAAGGCCAGTCTGAGAGAGCATCATCTGTCACAAAAACAGTGTCTTTTAATACATTAATTTGTCATTACAGTGCAAAGCCCCCAGCAGCCTAGGCCTATTGCAGCTTAACTAAGGGATGGTTCAGGGTCACCTGATCCAGCCCTAACTATAAACTCTATCAAAAAGGAAAGAAAGACTAATCTTAAAAGTAGAGAGGGTGTCTGTCTTCTGAATCCAAAGGTGGGAATTGGATATGAGGTCTTTAAGACATGATGGGGCCTGATTTTTCAAGACTTTGTATGTGAGGAGAAGGATTTTTAATTCAATTCTGGATTTAACTGGTAGCCAATGAAGAGAAGCTAATATGGGAGAAATATGGTCTCTCTTTCTAGTCCCTGTCAGTACTCTCGCTGCAGCATTCTGGATTAACTGAAGGCTTTTCAGGGAGCTTTTAGAACAACCTGATAATAATGAATTACAATAGTCCAGCCTAGAAGTAATAAATGCATGAACTAGTTTTTCAGCATCACTCTGAGACAGGATGCCTCTAATTTTAGAGATATTACGCAAATGCAAGAAAGCAGT